>DF358640.1:4485-20186 GCA_000787875.1 Solanum virginianum
TATCACTTTTCTTGTATATTTATTTATGTTATTTGTGATATGTGACACTAACTTTATTACTTTTATCTATATTATTATTTTTTATTAATCTAATTGTTTCCCCAATATTGCCTCCATTTATGTAAGTTTAGTCAAATTCTTTCAAGATTAGTTAATTTCTTTCAAAAATTAGTCAATTTCTTTCAAGTTTAGTTAATTACTTTCAAATTTAGTCAAGTTTAGTCAAATTGTTTTAGTTAAATTCTTTCAGATTTAGTTAAATTCTTTAAAATTTAGTCAAATCTTTAAAAGTTAGTCAACTTCCTAATCGTCAGTCAAATACAAGTTAGCGGCCACTTTGAGTGATTAATTTCTTCTCAAAGTGGAAATTGAACCCTTACCCATTTCTCGGATATTTTAAAACTTTTCTGTTAGGTTTTAAAATTTAATCTTGGTTTTCTAATTATCCTTAAAATTAGGTGGCGACTCTTTCAAATTTGGGAAATTTGGTTTATACTTAGATTAATTGAGTATTAAATTAGATTTTTGAAATTAAAGTTATTTTTTCGAATTAACATGGCGCACATGGGACTCAAAGGGCATAAGGTGGTGCCAAGGATGGTGGTGCTACTAGTCCTAAATATCAAGGCAAGGGTCTTGATATTCAAGCTTCTCTTACGTGCCACAAGTGTGGAAGGTACCATCCGGGATGTTGTTTAGTGCATGTTTCGAGTGTGGCAGAAAGGATCATAAGTCGAGACATTATCCATGGGTTACTAAGGATTATGGGGATGACCGTCGACATTCTCAACCATACCCCTCTAGGGGTCACTAGACTTGGCGTGATGCTTCACTGGTATGTTAAAGATTTTTGATTATGATGTGTATGCTTTATTAGATCCCGATGCCACTCTCTCTTCTGTTGCTCCTTTGGTTGGTAATAAGCTTCATGTATGTCCTGAATTATTTTGTGAGCCCTTTTAGGTATCTACCCCCATTGTGAGTCTATTGTTGCTAGAAAAGTCTTTAGGGGTTGTCTTGTGTCTTTATTGCATAATGTCTTGTCTCGTGATTTTGTTGAACTTGACATAGTAGATTTTGATATTATTCTTCGGATGGATTGATTGCACATATATCATGCTTTCGTTGGTTGTAGAACCCGTAAAGTTAGGTTCCAATTTCCTAATGAGCCCGTCCTTGAGTGGAAAATTCATAATGTAATGGTCAAGGGTAGATCTATTTCTTGTCTTAAAGCGCAAAAATTGATTTCTAAGGGTTACATTTACCATCTTATGAGGATTAGGGATGTGGAGTCTAAACTCCTTCCCATTGAGTTGGTTCCGGTGGTCAATGAGTTTCTTGATGTCTTTCCCAAAAGAGAAATAGACTTCAATGTAAACCTCCTCCTCGATAGACAATCCATTTCCATTCCCTCTTACCGTATGGCCCTGGCGAAGTTGAAGGATCAATTGAGGGATTTGTTGGAAAAGGGTTTCATAAGGCCAAGCAAGTCACCTTGGGGTGCACCGGTGTTGTTTGTAAAGAAAAATGATGGTTCCCTTTGAATGTACATCAATTACTGGCAACGTAGTAGGGTCACCATAAAGAATTAGTATCCTCTACCAAGGATAAATGACCTATTTGATCAACTATAAGGGGCTAGTCACTTTTCTAAGATTGGCCTTCGGTTCGGATACTACCAAGTGAGAGTGAGGGAGTGTGATATCCCTAAGATGACCTTTTGGACTATATATGAGCATTTTGAATTTGCTAAGATGAGAAGTGTGAATTTTGGTTGCATGAGGTTGCATTTTTAGGGCATGTGGTGTCGGGTGATGAGATTAAAGTGAACCCTAAAAAGACGGAGGCGATAAGGAATTAGTCTAGGCCCTTGACTCCAACGGACATTAGGAGTTTCTTGGGTTTAGCAGGGTATTACTAGAGATTTGAGAATGAGTTCTTTTCTATTGCTTCCCCTATAAATTGACCCCAAAAGAAGGAAAAATTTGTTTGGATCGATGAATGTGAAAGGAGTTTTCAAACTTTGAAAGACAAACTCATCTCTGCCTATTTTGGCTTTAACAGAAAGGTTAGAAGGATTTGTGGTTTATTGTGATGCTTCAAGGATTGGTTTGAGGTGTGTCTTGAGGTAAAATGGCAAGGTTATAGCATATGCCTCTAGGCAACTTAAGGTGCATGAGCGAAACTATTTCACCCATGATCTTGAATTAGTGACCGTGGTGTTTGCTTTGAAAATATGGCATCATTATTTGTATGGGGTTCATGTCATTGATAATGGTAACAAAGAGGTGGCTAGAGAAGTGCACCGGTTGGCTAGGTTGGGAGTGAGGTTGGATGAGGTGGAGAATGGTGTTGTGGTGGTTTTTGATGGTTCCAAATCCTCTTGATTGAAGAAGTCAAGTCAAAACAAGACCTTGACCCTGCCTTACTAGAATTGAAAGCTTTAGTGAAGGATGGTAAAGTAGAGGTTTTCTCCTAAGGGGGATATGATGTCCATAGGTACCAAAGTAGGCTAGGAGTGCATAATGATGATGGGTTGAGGGATTTGATTTTGAAGGAGGCATACGATTCATCCTATTCTATTCTTCCTGATTTAACGAGAATGTATAGAGACTATGGGGAGGTATCTTGGTGAGGTTGGTGAGATGACTTTGATTGTATCGAGTTTAGTTATGGAAGCTTTGAAGGAGATGAGATTGACAAGAGAGAGATTGGAGACAGCTCAAAGTAGGCAAAATCCGTACTCCAATGTGAGATGGAGAGACCTTAAGTTTAAGGTTGATGATTGGGTATACTTGAAGGTTTCATCCACGGAGGGTGTGGTCCAGTTTGGCAAGAAAGAGCAATTGAGCCCAAGTTTTATGGGACCCTATAGAATCTTGAAGAGAATTGGCGTGGTTGCCTATGAATTAGAGTTTCCTGTGGAAGTGTGTATGGTTCGTTCAGTTTTCCATGTATCCATGTTGAGAAAGTGTGTCAGTGACCCACGTTCTCTAGTACCGTTGGAAGGTATGGGTTATGTGGAAGATAACTTGACCTATGAGGAGGTTCTAGTAAAAATGTTGGATAGACAAGTAAGAATGTTAAGGAATAAAGATGTAACATTGGTAAGAGTCCTCTGGGAAGAATTAACAAGTCGAAAGTGTCACTAGGGAAGTTGAAGCAGACATGAAGCAAATCTATACCTCTTTCACTCTATTCAAGCCTAAGATAATAACTAAGTCCTTTATATGATTTCAATCTAAAGTTTTAGCCCTCATCTTATTCTTGCATGCATACATGTTCATGATAACAAGTTTAGGTGATTTTTGGGTGCATATATATAAAGCTTCTTAAAAGTGATGTTTAAGTGAATTTGTTGCATTCATGTTAGGCTGGAAATCTCATGATTTCATCTCTTACATACGTTTCTTTGACATTCATGGACGAATGTTCCCAAGTGGGAGAAATTGAAATGCCCCTCATGTGCTTTGAAAATGCCCTATATCATAATTCTTGCATATCTCAAAATTCGTGCATGATTTCAAAAATATGACTTCATATTTTAGTTTAGGGAGAAACATTGAGTGGGAAAAGGGTAGAACCTGAATTTTAGAAGATCTGTAGCAAAAAATAATTTTTGGTAGTTGAACGACTTTCAGTGGCTCTCCGCGCACAGGCCGCGATGCGCATGGGGCGCGCCACTACGTAATTGGGCATTGTGCACCTGGTCTGTGTTCTCTTGTTTTATCCAAGGGAATTTGGGTCATAACCCAATGCCCATTTAAATGTAAAAATCCCTATTCCTAGCATTATTTCAACTTCAAACTCTCAAGAAAACCCTCCCAAAACCCTCTCAATTCTTCATTAAATCCCCCATTCAGTCTCAAGGATTTCATGAGCTTTGGTTGGAATTTAAGAACCCAAGTGAAGTCCTCAAAGTTTCATCAAGTTTCCTCTAACAATTCTAAGGTTTACAATATGTGGGTCTTCATCCATGAGTCCTTTCACCCATGGAGTCCAACCTTCCCTTTTTATGAAAATTTTATTATTTCAAATTTTATTTCTTATGGGTATCTCTTATATTGCATTATGAATGAAGATTATATTGGATTTTATCAAGTAGTGATTGATTATGTATGAATATCTATAGTAAGCTTATTCTATGAGTTGATTTATGTCTATTGAGATTATACATGATTTGAACTATGAAAACTATAAACTATTGTGAATTTTGAGAGGGATTTCATGATACCCAAAATGAGGGTTTTACTACAATATTGGTGGGTTGATTTGAATGACTTTGAAATGAAATGATTTTGCTCTTTCTTATTTCATACTCTTGAATTGCATGATTTTGAGCATGTATCCATATACCTACCATGTTTTTAATTAAATTACATGATAAGGATTTTCATGCTAAAGATGAGTTATTGCATGATTTGCAAGTCAAGTGATTTCAAGATAATTATAGGCTCCCAAGCATGTATTTAATTCATGAAATATCTAAGATTTTAGAAGTGATAAGTTGAGCCCTACTTCAATTTTTGTTTTACCTCTTGTGAGCCATTCATGTCAAGTTGAGGGATCATGCATGATTACTATTTTACCCTCATTTTCAAGTTCAAGTAATCTCATTAGTAGAGGTCAAGCATGTGCATGAGCTTCTCGTGTCATGTTATCGTATCTCTTACAAGTTATTTATGTTATTATGATTATATATTATGGCTATCTCAAGTATTCTATGGGATTAGACTTAGCACCAATTGAGGCTCAAGGTGGGGGCACGAAGCAAGGGGTCCTTATATAAAGTCTTTAGTCTCTAAACTATGTACCAACATAGGATTATATATATTTTTTCCTTAATGGGCTTTACTAGTGAATCCATCTTCTTCATATTATTATATTCTGTTTACCTTGGCAAGTAGACCACACTTTGCCGGGGGATGTCATGTTCGGTCACTTTGTTGGGGGGTATCATGCCGGGTCACCCGCGGGGGTGTCATGCCTTAAATTCCAAGTTGTAGCTCTCTTCGTCTATGTTGGTTAAGGTCTCTTTCCACATATGTATGACGTATTATGCAAGTTAAATATTTTATATGCACGTTTGATTAAAAACATTGGTTATACATGTTATATTGAGATTATATCCATTAGTTATACTTATGCATTTTGAATATATGGCTGATGTCTTGTTGCATTGCATCCCGCATACTTAGAATATTGCAAGTACTAATTCATACTCTATACCTACATGATATCACCATGTAGGAACTATAGCTCCTATTGATCCTCCCCCTCCACGTGGCTAGTTTGGTTCTGTCATGATCTAAGCCTAGGGCCTAGACATGACACGGCAAATGGGGAACCCGGAGGAACTCCAAACAAGCCTCTTAGCATATCAATTACACATCCTTGGTCATGGAAGCAAAATATCAACAAAAAAAATTATAAACAAGGGAAATTGAGACTAAGGGAAAGTTTGATATTCATAAAGCATAAAAGAGTCAAAGCTTGAAACATAAGTACATCAATAGTTCCACCAACACCTCTAGATATAGATTGGAGAGGGGGAAGAGACACTTTCTGGGCTCACCCTCATAATGCCATATGTTAACATAAAGAAGTCTTAGAGTTAACAAGAGGAAGTAGATAGTGTCCTCGAACTTGAGGACTTACCAAGCTTATCTTCAAAGATGCCAAGACTAGTCACGAGGAGGATGATCAAAAGGTGCTTTGGTTCCTATGTGGTAACAACATATAGGCATAGAGTATGCGTTAGTACATTTGAATGTACTAACTATGTAGGATGCAATGCAGTAATACATAAGATAACATAGTCAAAATGTATAGCCTTAAGCAATGGATAAGTATAATAACAATATGGCATGGATGATAATGATTGAGGTAAACATGTTTGAAAATCATATAACTTGCAACATATAAATTAGATGTGTAGAGAGAGACCATAGTCAATATAGCCCAAGCAAGACCATTAGTTGAACTCTAAGGCATGCCACCCCCTTGGAAGATGATTGAGGTACATACCCTTCAATGTGGTAGAATGGGCATTCTACCCCCCAACAAGGTGATTGAGGCATGACGCCCGCTCTTCAAGGTGATTAAGGCATGGCACACCCTCAACAAGGTGATTGAGGCATGATACCCCCTCAACAAGGTGATCGAGAGCTTAACTTGATATTTCCAAAATCATAGACAATCTCATGAATTCAATACATACTTGAAAGCCCTTAATTATCATGAAGACATTTGACTTATGAAACATATAAGTAACTTGAGAAATCTTGACTAGATAATTTACCAAACACTTGGTGGGTGTGTAATGCTAGTTCAAAATCATGCAATTCAAGAGTGAAATAGTATGAGAAAACTCAATGTAAATCAACCCACCAACACATGTTAAAACCCTCATGTAAGATACCTTGAGATCCATCATCAAATCCTATAATAGATCATAGATTCATAGCTAAAAAACATGCATAATAAATCAACATTTCATAAAACTCCAACATAATTTATAGTCATAATCCATAATAAGTAGTACCCATAAGTAATACAACTTGAAAATATGCAATTTACATAAAAGGAAGGTTGGGCTCCATGGGTGAAAGGTACCCATGAGTGAAACCCACATACCTCAAACATGGGTTATTTTGATGTAGAATTGAAGGAGACTTGAAGCTTGAATGGGGTTCTTGAGATCTAGAATTAAGCTTGGGATACTTGAATTTGGATGAAATATTTAGTTATGTGTTGGAAAGGATTTTAAGAGGGTCTTGAGTGATATAGAGTTGAAAAATGACTAAGTATAGGTGTTTTTATGTATAAGTGGGCATATGGCTACGATCCCAATACCCTTGACTGAAACAAGATTTTTAGGACAAAATTAACACTAATCTGCGCCCCTAGAATTCACAAATTTTACAAAAATAAACTTTCACTATAGGTCCTCTAAAATTGGGGTTATAACCATTTTCTACTCAATTTTTCCCCCTGATCATGAGTATGAAGTCAGATTTTTGATATCATGCACGAATTTTGATATATATAGAAGTTACAATTATGGACATTTTAGGCACACTTTCGGGCATTTTTAGGGCATTTTAGGTTCATTGAAGAAAGATTTTGGTGAATGCTCAACTTTAAGGATAACATCTATTTTTATTCATGTTACGTTGAACTTATTCTTTATGTTGGATTCTTATTATCTACAGGGTGAGCCTGAGAAGTCTCTTGGCCCCCACTGCATTCTATGTAGAGGTGTCGTTAGATATTGTGTCATGGTTTTCTATGTTTTGAGTTTGACTCTTTTTATACTATTATTCTTATGAATGACTTCCCTTAGTCCTGCTTCCCTTGTTATTACTTGACTCTTGTTATTGTCTTATTTTGCTTCCCCAACCAACGATGTGTACATGATATGCTAAGAGACTTATTTGGGTCGTCTTCGGACTTTCCTTGCGCCATGTCACATCTAGGCCCTTGGCTTAGGTCATGATAGAGATTAACTAGTGTTATTTGATTGATAGTGACATATGGTTGTGTGGGTTGGATTATGTCTGATATATATGTTATGATGTCGTCGCCTATGTTTACTCTAGGCATGATATGACTTAGGAGTTTTGGATCCGAATAGATTGGTTGAGTGAGTGACTGTCTTGATACTTTCAACCCTAAATAACTCTTACTGCACTTTGAGCTCTAGTGGCCATGTTAGAGTGTATAAGACATAGGAGTTGCACCTCGTGGTTCGAGTTCAGTGACCACAATTGGGATGTCGGGTGGCAGATACCGATTCTAAGGTTTGAGCACCTGTTGATATTTTGGGTCGAGGACTCCATTAGTTACATTTTGGTTTTAAGGCCCTATTAATTATGTTAGGTGGATTCTTTCTCCCGCAGGGGATAGGTCCCACTATTATGTATATAATCAGAGCAAATGGACCTAGCTAACCGCCTCAACTGGAGGCCAGGTTAGGAAGGAGGTTAGAGGCCTCGTTTAGTATTATAGGGGTTTGAGGCCTCGTGTGATGTTGGTTACGGGATGGATCAAGCACTCGATTGATTACCTATGGATCCACATACCTATACACACCCTGATTGTGCTTGGGTGTATCCTCTAGGCTTATGGGGGCTCAAGGGGTTTCTAGGCTCAGACAATAGGGCCTTACAACTATGTACAATTGACCCTTGGATTATATGATATAGGGAGGTGGGTCCTATGGTGGTTTCGTGGATTTCATGTTGAATCTGTCAGTTAGATTGTGTGTGGGTGTTGATGTGCTGTAAAACACAACATATTTGATGCTTAAAACTTAGGATTTTGTATATTCTCAATGCGACATTTATGGTTTTTATGTGCTTATTTTTGTGTTTAGTTTTGCAGGAAAGCAAGTTGGTATGACTTTAGGGAAAAATTACAGAGTTTTCTAGTTTTTAGTGATTTACGAGACCTTCAACGAGTCATAGAGTAGTCTATGAGTCTTAGAGATAGTTTCATGATAAATTCTAGTGAAGGATGAGATCTGAAGTTCAACCATACGAGACCTCTATACGAGTCATGTATCACTCTACTAGTCATATATAGAGGTTTCGTGAAGATTTCTAGTGAAGGATAATGTGATACAGATGAAGACTATGAGAGAGCAATACAAGTCGTAAATTAGTCTACGACTCGTAAAGTGGATTCATAGAAGTGGATTCATAGAAGTGAAGTCCAAGATATCAAGAGCTGAATAAAAGACCCCGATTATGACTCGTAATTCACTTTACGAGTCATAAGGACCTTTTATAGAAAGTCGCTGACCAATTTTTCTATTTTTTAAGGTCTTAATTATAATAACTATAAATAGTATTTTTTGGTCATTATTCAGGGAGAAGAATAGAGAGTCTTCAGTTAGATTTTAATTAGGGTTAGAATACAATACTTATAGAAAAAATTAAGAGAATACACTTGTGAATTAATTTGATCTTCAAATCTTGTGATTCTCAATCTATTTTAGATTTGCTTGTTCTTCAATTCAGTTGGGTACGTTTCTAATTATGTTTTCTCAATTTATAATTTCTTCATCTACCCATAGCATGAGTAGCTAAATCCACAACTAGGGTTGTGGGAACCTTGAAGATCTAACAAAGTAAACCTGAATAATTTGAGATTCTTGGAATGGCCATTTGCATGTATTAATCAATTCTCTTTGTTTTGCATACTTTCTAGTGGTGGCCAACACTAAAACTTGCCTAGTGTTACCTTCCCGATCCAGGTGGTAATAAATAGGAAAAGAGATTAATTAACATGATTCGATGATGTATTCTCGTCTAATCAATTGAACTAGACTAAGGAGAGGTTGACTGGGACTTATAGGTAATGGTTAGCATTGCACACTATAGAGATGGGCCAAGTCACATAGTGAAATTTTCCTCTTTGCTTTGACCAAAAGGCTTGGTAAACTTAAATTACCGTCCTGTATGCTATGCTCTGAACTAGAATTGGGTTATCCTGGGATACCAAGTTGGTGAATTATGGGGAACACAATATCCTAGTTGCTCTATATTATAGATTCTTTCCCATTGTAGTTAGTTTAGCTCAATTTCTTATCGGTTATTGCAACCCCCCTTTTACGGAATTGAGTTGTTGACCACTTGAAATGCTTATTAGTGAATTTTTATAAGTCTCCTATTCCCTGTAGGTTCAACCCTAACCTTGGTTAGGTTTTGTTATTTGACAATGACCGCTTTATCCTCCAAAAGAGAGGTGTAACTTGGGCATGATCAAAGATTATGACGCCTTACCGGGGAATACGCCTAGACTTAGTTGAATTTACTAGTAATTATAATTCGAGTATTAATCCTTATTTCCTTTGTACTTTACTTTTGTTTTTGTTTCTTTGCAAGGTATACTAGTAGTGTATGCCAAACACTCGTAGTTAAGGCAATCCCTTAACTCCACTTGATTTAGAGATCCAAAGAACATTGAGAAGAATGGCCCAAGAAAATGCCAATAACACGGCCAATGTAGCCTTACATCCACTTGATTTAGAGATCCAAAGAACTTTGAGAAGAATGGCGTAAGAAAATGCCAACAATATGGACAATGCAACTTTGAATTGGAATGTTGATGAGGATGATCAGAATGAAAACCCACCTCATTTGGAGAAATTCCACAGTTTTGGGATTTCAATGACAATGCTTACTGGTGGAATTAGTATAGGCAAAATCCTATGGCTATGGATATGAGGGGAGCTATTGTATTGCCTCCACTACCGGCAGACACAAAGTTCATAGTTTCTAGTGGGTTACTTCATATATTGCAAAATCATGGGCTATTTGCGGGCTTACCATCAGAGAATCCATATTGCCACTTGCATAATGCCGCATTTATTTGTAAGAGTGTGATGAGAATATAGAATCTGCCTATAGATGCTATGGGACTTTGCGTTTTCCTATTGTCTCTTATGGGCAATGCTACATTATAGCTATATGAGCTCCCACAGAGTTCGATCACTAGTTGGGCAGATTTGTAAAAGGCCTTTTTGGAGATGTACTCCCTAGATTAAAGAAGCATAAGTTGAAGGACCAAATCAACAACTTTAAGCAACTTCCTGGTGATTCAATTAGCATTACATGAGAGCAGTTTACTAAGTGTTTGAGAAGTGTCCCTGACTACAAGATAGTTGATGATACATTGGTAGAGATCTTTTAACGTGCCCTTGATGAGAATAGTCAAGCCTGTGTCAACACTATTATGGGGAGCGTGTTTTTAGATCAACCATTTGCATGGATTGCCAAGCGTATAGAGAAAGTGGTCAAGATGAATTGCACATTGGGACAGCGGGATAGAGCTACTATAAGGAGTTTATGTGCTGTCAATGTTGGTTCAGAGCAAGTGATGATCAATGAGGAGATTATGCAATAACTTTCTCAACTTCACACAAGCATAGATGTTGTGATCAAGCAGAATCAGGAGAGAGTGAGTGCAGTAGTTCATCAACCTCCACTGCACCCATGTATGAGGAGCCATACTATGAGGAGGAGACTTGTTTTGTGAATGATCGACTGGGGGTTTCCAGACTAATACCCAAGGGTCTAATCAGGACTATTAGTGCAAAGGTCAAGGAAACCAAAGTCGGAACTATGGTAGAGATGGAGCTTATAAAGACAATAGAGGTGGTTATTATGATAGGAACAGGGATACAAAAGCAGATTAGGGTAGAAGAGATGGTTCCAGAAATAGACCATATGTGCCACCACACAACCGAGACGCCAGTACAAGAAATTCTAGAATTGAGCATATCTTTGACCGCTTGTTAAAGAAGGCTGAGACACAATATGAAACTCTAAAGGGTATGCAATCAGATATTTCAAACATTAATCTAAAGATAGAGTCTTATTCTATAGCTATTAAACAGCTTGAGCAACAATTTGGTCAAGTGTCAACTCAGTTAAATCAGCATCAGAAAGGTATATTCCCTAGCAATACAGTGCAAAATCCAAAGAATGAAGGGAAACACATGGTGGTTACTACTAGAGGTGGCAGGAGCACCATTGATCCATCTATGCCAGTTGAGGTAGAAGATGTTTGTGAGAAGATAGTTGCAGATAAGAATATGGTTGAAGGAGATGAATGTGTCAAAGATGGGGTGAATGAGGCAACTAAAGAGCCACAGAAGTATAAGCCCATCCCAAGGCCTCCTCCCCCTTTTCCTTAAAGACTCAAGAAAAGGGAGGAGGAAAGCAAGTTCAAGCACTTTCTCTCTGTGCTTAAGCAACTATCCATCATCATTTCTCCATTGAAGCATTAGAGAAAATATTGGGCTATGCCAAGTATATGAAAGACTTGATCACCAAAAAGCGCACTGTGAGTCAGAAGCTTTCTCAAGAGCTTCAACATTGCAGTATTATCACTACCAAGTCCTTACCTAAGAAGCATGAAGATCTAGGTGCTTTCACCATACCTTGCACTATAGGTGATGTGTAGTTTATAAGGACATTATGTGATTTGGGTGCTAGTATCAATTTGATGCCTCTTACGATATATAACAAGCTTGGTGTGGGTGTCCCTACTCCAAATAACATGCGGTTGTTGATGATATATAGAATGGTGAAGAAGCCTATGGGGATACTTTATGATGTATTGGTAAAGGTTGAAAAATTCATATTCCTTGTAGATTTCGTGATTCTAGGTTGTGAAGTCGATGTCGACGTCCCAATCATCTTAGGTAGATCATTCCTAGCCACTGGACAAGCTCTAGTGGATATGAAAAATGGTCAACTCAGGTTTAGATTGAATGATGAAGAAGTTGTCTTTGACATCCGTCAGTTCATAAAACATCCTGATGAGCTCAAAAGTGAGGTTTGGGAAATTGGTGAAGTCTAGTAACTAGTTTGTCTAAGTCATGCCGTGACAACAAATTTGGCTCTACTTGGGAGGCAACCCAAGGAATTTTATGTTATAGCTTAGTTTGGAGTTTGTTTTCAATTTTTGGATTCATAGTTAGTTGTTTTGTTGTGTTTTGATTGCTATTCTTGATAATGAGTTGGTTGTATTTTGGGTAATTGTGTATTTAATGAAGAGTATGTAGGTATAGGACTAAGTTAGCAAATTGGCTGAGAAAAGCATCAGATCCAGTTTCTATGTCTTAGCATACGAGTTGTATTTCACTCTACGACTCGTAACTACATCTCTTAGAGATTTCCAGTGAGCAGAATAATGGTGCGCTCCAATCCACAAGCCAACTTTATGACTCGTAGATCAATCTACGAGTCTGAATGGGGTTCATAGATCTAAGGTATGATTCTAAAATTTATCTAAGTGTTAAGGGTTCTACAAAACCTTGACTTATGAGTCGTAGATCCATCTACGACTCGTAATCGGGATCTCATAGACCCAAGCCTAGTAATTTTAACTATTGGCCCGATAAAGATATAAAAGAGGGGTCAAATTATTTTGACTCCACTTTTAACCTAATTGACTGGTAAAACCAAGCTAACCCTTCATTTTCCAAATCCCAACCACCGTGATTCCATTTTCTGATGTAATTTCCAGCAACACCTACAGTTTTGTGTTCATTCACCTTCTCCCTCTTCTTCAAGTTCACCACTATTCTTGGTAAGTTTCTTAGTTTTATTTTAATATGAAAATTTTCTTTGTTCTTAATCGTTTAATGTGGTGATTGTGATGAGTTGGGTGTTTTAGCATGAAATTTTTGTTGAATTAGAATGGTGATGGTTAAATTAGGGTTGCCCTTGATTAAATTGATTAACTGATTCTAGAAATTGGGTGTTTTGACTTTATTAATTGTTGATTGCTATGCGTATTGAATCATCACCCATGTTTGAGGGAATGATATTGCATTATTTATGATTGTTAGTTGTTGGGTATTGTCATAGGCATATGAGTTTGTGTGAGCCAAATAGGAATGGCTGAAATAAGAGGAAATTGGTGCTAAATTGTTTTCGATGGGGTGTGGTATGTTGAAATTATTGTGGGTATTGGTTGTTATGTGCTAAATATGTGGGTGCGTGTATACTTGCTTCAATGTTGTTGATTAAGTGTTATATATGTCTTTGGGGTCCATGTGATGAACTTAGAAAGATTAACTACCTGAGATTTCTGGTTCACGAGAGTCTTTTACTACCCCTAGATCATTCTACGAGTCACAATTGTCCCTCGTGGGAAATTCCAGTAACTTAATATTTCTGAATGTTCATCAAAAGAGACCTTCTAAGAGTCGTGGATTACTCTATAAGTTGTAGATAGGTCTCATAGATCCCTATCTATTTTTAATTACTCTGTGGAATTTTATATGAACCTAGTTACGACTCAAATTTACGAGTCATATCTAGGTTTCATACAATTTTCCACTGACCATTATTTTTCTAAAATATTGATCTATGAGAGCACTTTACAACTCATAGTTCTCACTACGACTAGTAAAGGGGCCCTCGTAGACCCTTTATGTAACTGATCTAGATAAGTTTTTATATTTTGTTTCTTGATTCTTAGGGCTAACCATAGTTTATTTATGTCCATTTTTCAGATACTATGGCCCCAAAAGGAAATCATACAAAGATTGAGGCCTTTAGAAGGCAGCTCAGGGATGAGCCTACAAATGACGATCCTTTAGATACTAAGCAAACCCCTCAACTAAGTGGGTCATTGGAGACATTTGATGCCCAGCTTGATCAAGAGGCACCTCAACCACAGACTAGAGCTGCTACTAGAGCTGTGTAGCCTCAGGTTCAGGGTGATAGACCTTCCTAGTCTAAAGAGGAAGGTACTGACAAGAGTGGGAGCAACATGCCCCAGATGACTCCTTCTAGAGAGAAGTCGAGTTCTGAGGAGGTCTCTAAGGACAGAGGGGATATCGAGTCCTATGTCGCACCATCTTCTTCATCAACACTAGGTGCTATTACTCATCAATGGTGCATCAAAGGTATGAAAGCTATGCTCTTGGAGGGCACACAACCCAATGAGCAAGGCAAGTCGACCCATTTCATCTATGAGGAGCCCTAGGTGATTTCAGATGAATGGAGCCGTGTCCCAGGAATGCAGGATAGGATAATATGATATGGGATGATATGGTTGACAGAGTAACTTGGACGATATTCCCAGTTTTGGTGAGAGAGTTCTATGCTTCATACACAAGTGGATATGAAAAATGGTCAACTCAGGTTTAGATTGAATGATGAAGAAGTTGTCTTTGACATCCGTCAGTTCATAAAACATCCTGATGAGCTCAAAAGATGAGAGGACAGCGAATTGACATATTTGAGGAGACCATCCATCGTATGCTTTTTGGTCCCGATTACCATTACCCTAAATCTATAATAAAGTTTGACCATAGTTAGGGGCAGGCCCGGAACTCGTTGATTATGAAAGATCTTGTACATCTGACCTCACTTTTGAGATGGGTGGCCGGTTATATTGTAGAGTAGGGTGTGGAGCCTGATTGGGTCACCACTCATTCTAAGCCTATAGTAAAGGATTCACTTTCTTTCCCCGCTAAGTTTTGGTGGGCTGTTGTTAGATCACGCATCTGGCCAACCTTGGCAGATAATACACTTATGCCGGAGCATGCAGTTTTGGTTGCCAGTATCTTAGCTAGCTATGACATTGATTGGGCTCGACTTATACCAGAGCAGATACACGAGTCAGCACTAGAGAGGGCCACCTCCATCCCATTTGCAATTTTGATCTATAGACTCTGTATAGAGTCGCGGGTGGAGATCTAGCATCATCTAGATTAGCTAGTTGAGGTTGATGAGAATTTGCCCCACAACCACCACCTAAGGGTTCGATGACTACCACCACTATTACTGTTTCTACTACTATTGAGGGGAGATCCCGGTAGCTCGAGTTAGTCAATGTTGAGAGGGGTCCTACTATAGCTGCTCCTACATTAGAGGCTAGCACCTCATAGCCTTCTACAACGGGCATGGTCTATGTGTCGGCCACCACTTCTATTCAACCTATGGCATAACAATTATTATGTGTTGAGGCCTAGCTATCTCTGCTTATTCAATAACTTAGGCCATGGGTCCGGTAGGCTATTGCAAACTCAGAGGAGCGGAGCCAGACATTCACTATTTCTACTATTCAAGAGCCTATTTTTACAGTGGATACCCATATCGATGGCTTTGAGGAGCGGGTTTAGAAGAGGTTAGTCGAGGATTGGCCTTCAGATTTATCAGATGTACATTAGG
>DF358640.1:20246-66803 GCA_000787875.1 Solanum virginianum
AGATTTATCAGATGTACATTAGGAGATCGAGAAGCTTAGGCTGACATAACATCATCACTTGCGATGCAGTTACACTACTAGAGATAACATTTTTGGCACCGTTATTTGATTTATTTGCCTCCGATGAGCCTATAAAGACTTTCCTTGGGAAGAGATGTTGCACGAATGAAGACCTAATTTTGAGAAATGTATGGGCAAAGCTCTCCGAGGATGAGGATGAGGATGAGGAGGAGGTTCTCGAGCATGCCTTAAAATAGTCAAGGCAGGAAGTGAAGATCGAGAAAGCTAGGGAAGAGGATCACTTGTGGGTATTGGCCCCTCTGGATAGAGTAATACAGTTGAGGAGACTACCCCGCAGGAGGGGGATGGCCAGACTCATCCTAAGACTGGTGTTTTGGCATCGAGGTATGCTTTTTACCCTTATTTAATCTATTTTAACTTGATTTAGTGCATCAGGGACAATGTACAACTTTTTCGATGGGGTGGGGTAGTTATGGGCCTTAGTAAAGTCTGAGTAGATTATGGTCCATAACTACACCAAATTTTGATCCTAAGGTTTTCTTGCATGTGTTCATTTTTCTCGTGGATATTTAATTTCTATTGAACCAACACATTTAGGATATTTAGATAATATGTGTAACACATACTACTAATACTTATGGTATATAACATGTTTTTATGTTGTGTTTTGAAAATTGGTACCCACAAAAAATTTTTGATTAGTAGTTAAATGGTAACCATGCATGTTTAGATATTTGTCAATATTTTTCTGATAAATGAGGGTAATTTGAGATACGAAGCATGATCTGTGAGTTTCTTGTTAATAACGTATGCAATGTCATATGAGTGTGAGCTTATTTTTCTAGATTCATGCATTTTGTACTAATTCAAAACTTGGCCTGTTAATCTATGTTAGATTGTAGATTAACTAGATTAGAAAAGGATCTTATGCCTTTAATCTTTAAATAGTCCACTTTAGCCTAAAATGACCAATCAAATGATGTTTTATCCCTTGTTCCAAATATTTGAGTCTTACATGTACCAATTTTTTCAAAACACCTAAATAGCCTAACCTTGTCTAGTGAAAAATCTTGAAATTGGCCCTGGTCTTTCCTTGAGTATTGTGAACCTTGACTGAGGCAAAAAGCCTAAGTTGATAGTGGCTACCAAAAATGGCCCTGGTTTGGAGAATAGATATTGTGTACTTCACCATAGGCTAAAAGCCTAAGTTGAGGGTGATTGGTGTAAAGGAGAAGCATAAAAATAAGGTGGTGAGTTGGGAATAAGGAGAAAAAGAAGAAAATCATGTACCGGGTGGAAGAAAAAAAAACAAAATGCCTTAGATATGAGCTAAAAAGCAAAATGAAATGTAAAAACAGGGCAAACGCTAAAAAATGAGATGAAAACACTTAGAAAAGCTTAAGTGGGGAAAAAGGGAGAATAAGGCGAAAGAATAGAGTTGGTAAGGTGAAAGTGATGAAAAACTTAGTTCAAGGATGACCTTTACTCACTACTTTTCCAAAATGCTATACCAAAGCCCCCTGAGCCTACATTACAAGCATACAAAGTCCTAATGCATACCTAATCCAATTAGTAGAAGGTATGAGTCATAAGTATAGGGGCAAGCCTATGGTATTAGTCATCATGCATGAATATCTTTTGTGAGAGTGAGTATTTTTGCATAGTCCCAAGATTAAATTTGAAATCATCATTGAGTGTTAAAAATGAGATTTCTTTTTGTAAGGGCACTTGCATTGCATTGTTAGTATTTGACTTATTCGGTGATTGTGGGCTGTTGGTATTTCCTTGCTTGTCATAGTTGTGTTGTCAGATGCACCAGTGTGCTTTGGTTTGCTAAATAGCTATCTCATCCTGTTTTAAAAAGTTCGTGTCGGTACTTGAGTTTGAATTGTGTATGATGTATGCCATTGAGTTGAGGTTCTTGTCTTGTATTTTCTATGTAAATTGAGTCACTACTTGAGGATAAGCAAAAATGTTAAATTGAGGGTGCTAATATGCTGTCAAAATAAAACACATTTGATACTTAAAACGTAGAATTTGATGTGTTTGCAATACGACATTTATGGTTTATTTATGTTTTTGCAGGAAAGCAGGTTGGCATGACTTTGTGACAAATTACAGAGTTTTATAGTTTTTAGTGATTTATGAGACCCTCTACGAGTCGTAGACCAGTCCACGAGTCATAGAGGTAGTTTTGTGATAAATTCTAGTGAAGGATAAGATCTGAAGTTCAGCTATACGAGACCTCTATATGAGTCATGGATCGCTCTACAAGTTATATAGAGAGGTTTCATGAAGATTTCCAGTGAAGGACAATGTGATGTAGATGAAGACTATGAGAGAGCAATACGAGTCGTAAATTAATCCACTACTCGTAAAGTGAATTAGTGGAAGTGAAGTTCAAGATCTCAAGAGGTGAATACAGGATCCTGATTACGACTTGTAAATCAATTTATGAGTCATAAAGACCTTTTGTAGAAAGTCACTGACCAGTTTTCTATTTTTTAAGGACTTAATTATAATTACTATAAATTATATTTTTAGGTCATTATTCATGGAATAGAGAGCCGTCAGTAGGATTGTAATTAGGGTTAGAATACAATAATTAGAGAGAAAATTGAGAGAATACACTTGTGAAATAATTTGATCTTCAAATCCTGTGATTCTCAATCAATTTTGGATTTTCTTGTTCTTCAATTCAATTAGGTAAGTGTTTAATTATGTTTTGTCAATTCATAATTTATAGGTAATGGTTAGTACTGTACACTATAGAAATGGACCAAGTCACATAGTGAAATTCACCTCTCACCTTTGACCAAAGGGATTGGTGAACTTAAATTATCATCCAACATGCTATGCTCTGTACTAGAATTAGATTATCCAGGGATACCAAGTTGGTGAATCATGGGGAACACAATAACCTAGCTGTTCTCCATTATTGATTCTTTCCTGTTGTTGTTAGTTTAGTTTAATTTCTTATTGATTATTGCAACCCCATTCCTTCGGGGAATTAAGTAGTTAGCTACTTGAATTGCTTATTGGTGAATTTTTTATGAGTCTCTATATTCCCAAAAGAGAGGTGTAACTTGGGCGTGATCAGGTGTACCTTCTGGGCTTATGGGAGGCCCAATCGGCATACAAGCATAGATATTAGGGCCTTACACCCACATATAATTGTCTCTTGGATCAGGTGATATTGGAAGTTGGGTTCTGTGGTGGTTTTGTGGGTTCTGTGATAATTTCAGTAGTTAGATTGTGTGTACCTTCTAGGTTTATAGGGGCACAATCGGCATACAAACATAGATATTAAGGTCTTTTGCCCGCGTACAACACTTTGTCTCAGTCTGGTAATATTTGTGGTTTAGCTTACTTGTGTTTCGTCAGCTCTTATCATTTCACACCACTTGGGTTGGTTCAGTTGGGATTCAGTGATTCTCTAAACATGCTTACTACTTGATTAGAGTTCCGAATATCTTTTGTGAGAGTGAGTATTTTTGCATAGTCCCAAGATTAAATTTGAAATCATCATTGAGTGTTAAAAATGAGATTTCTTTTTGTAAGGGCACTTGCATTGAGTATTTCACCTAGTCGACTGATGATGCCTACTGGTTGCCTATTACCAGTACTCTCCCCTATATTTTTGCATCTTCCTATGGTGCAGGACTAGGTACTAGCTATAGTTTTTGAGTTACGGGTTCGTAGGTAATTCAGGAGACAATGGTGAGCATCAACAACTCTGGCATTCTGTAGTCTCCATCTATTTTGATGGCCATTTTTTGTATTCAGACACTGGCCTTGTATAGTATTTTGGATTTTTACGTGTAGATGGCTATTCTGGTTGTATGTAGATATGTATATTTTAATTTGAGTCTATAGTAGTTCTGTACAGGTAAGCTTTAGGTTCTGGGTAGGTTATGTTCGCTGTACTTATATGTTGCTAGTATCTTTATCATCAAGTAATTTAGGGAAGTTGTCATGGGCATTGGGTTGGCTTGCCTATAGGAGGGATCTACCAGGTGCCATCATGACCTGAGAAGTCAGGTCGTGACAAGGTGGTATCAGAGCCTTAGGTTCGCTGCTCTTATCGATACAGAGCTACCATCTAGTAGAGTCTTGGGGATATGTACAGAGACGTCCATGGCTTATCTCTAAGAGGCTGTGGGATGCTTAAAAAATTTCTTTTTTTTTTTAATTTTGGTCGTGTGATATCATCAATAATTCGCCAACTTTTTGAAATCTAATTTGATTCTGTTTTTGGCCCATGTGCTGCATAGATGAAAGACTCTAAGTAGTGTAGGGCTACATCGTTAGTCCCAGGTAGGGAGCAACCCCTAGAGGCCGTTGAGTAAAGACTAGATGCCCTCAATTTGACAGCTGGATAAGATAACTACTAGCATTGAGAATATGGAAGCCCTAGAGATAGGCTTCGTAATCAGTTACTTGTCTGGCGGTGACTGTGTATGGAACTATGGGATATGTTTTTGAGGTTGGGACTCTATAACACTGATACCTGTATATTAGCTACGGTTTAAAGGTTTTGTGAGTTATTA
This sequence comes from Solanum virginianum, assembly GCA_000787875.1. Classification (NCBI taxonomy): domain Eukaryota; kingdom Viridiplantae; phylum Streptophyta; class Magnoliopsida; order Solanales; family Solanaceae; genus Solanum; species Solanum virginianum. Next base: position 24,818 of record DF358640.1, read on the forward strand.
ATACTTTTGATAAAGATTATACAGGCGAGAGAGGTTATGACTAAGGTAATACTAAGCATTGATGCTCTTTGTATATTTGTACTTGGTTATTTTGACCGCTGATCTGACCCATTGCATTTCCTGAAACGTATGAATATGCTATACCTGGTGAGATTCTGAGTAACTATCACTTATGTAATGACTGTACCCTACTAGGGGCTAAATGTAAGCCAAAACCCTATGATTTATATATATGATCCTTTTGCTACTTGACTACTGGAGTGGGTAGTCTGATACAAGAGTTACACAGTATTGATGGGATTTTAATCAGTTATACCCTTGGCTAAACCTTGTGCCTCTATGGTTATGATCCTATTGTGATAATTCTGTTGATATGTGGTTCTCCTGATTCATTGGTGACTGGATTGTGAGATAAATGCTATGCTCGAAGTCTTAATTGGGTTGTCTATAGTTGGATCAAATATTTTTGCGTTATCAGCCGAGTTATCGGCTACTCTGCCCTGGTGGCTTATTGTAATTATTAGATGGTTGGGATTGTGTTATCTGGGTTCCTAGCTATGCTTGCCATTGGGGATGTTGATCATTTTTCTGGGTTGCTATGTACTTGAGTTATGGTTTTACATTGTTAATTGCATTGCTTCGCTTATCGCCTACTTGAGTATGGGTTTCGAGCTTCTTTTATCCTAGGTTAGGTATCGAGGTAGTGGAAGGTCCTTTTTATTAGTGGGGGATTGAGTGTAGTGACTCTTCAGGATGGCGATATGATAATTGAGACTTCTACGACAAAGCCGTTTCCAATAGTTGTGAGTGACCAGGTAGGTTTTTTATTGATTCGCGTGGATCTTCACCAGACAGGGATGTTGTGTTGCTACAAAGATTAGACTATTATTAATTAAGACTAAGGTGGAGGATGTCCTAAAAAATTGTATCTGGACCCGGTATGGCTATTACTAGATTCTGGTTATGTTGTTGGGTTGATTAATGCCTCTGTTGTATCTACGGATCTGATGTCTTATGTGTACTGTCTTATTGTTATGGTCGACCTGTTGAGGTCCCTACTTGCTGGGGCGTGATTTATTAAGTACTATATTGTTGTGGTTGATCTATTAGGTATTGGAATAGCTAAATCATAGGCAGTTGGGATGACACGTGTCAGGTTGGATTAGGGAGGTTGGCTATGAGCTATATAACATGGATTTGTCGTAATTCTAATTAACCAATTTTGGGGCTGACGAGTATGTGATTAGTATTGTTTTACCTTCCTTACTTAGGGTACTTCACTTACCATTGAATGATAATATCTGCTGAGCATTGTGATGTAAAATGTGATGTATATCTGTATACAGATGAATATATAAGGAGTTTGTCAGTTGTTAATATATTGATTATTTGTTGTATTTTTGAATATATAATGGTTTTGAGGGTACTGGTAATTGGTATGTATATCATCTATTGTGTTCTGGATATTTGTCATCATTTTAAAGCTACTAATGACTGTTATATAAATAATTTATTAATTGGGATGGTGTGCTGACTACTTACCACACTTATGATTACATTAGCTATTGGTTGTAATTGTTAGCATCAGTTAGCCAGGAAGCCACTTAGGTTTAAGTTGTAAGGACTGCTTGCATAAGGGAAAAAAAAAGGTAAGGCCTGTATATGTGGAATATAGCTATAGTTGGGGATAATTGTGATTGGTTGGGTGTCAATTAGTATGTCGGAGGTATGTATATTTAGCCTATTGATGTCCTATTATGTGTTAGAGGATTGAGTTGATGGGCTGAGGGGTTGATCTTTTGAGGATTCCTTATAGATTGTTATAATGATTCTCGGTTGCATACTGATAGGTTATTATATTTCTGGTTAGCTAGAGCAACCAGAACTGTTGTTTGATACTGAGCATGTTTATTACTGTTGTATTCACTATATACTGTGAGTTTGGGGTTGGGATCCCCATGTGGTTCGAATAGGAGTCTTCAGATATGTCCTCATTGTTACTTTCGAAAACGAAAATTCTATTAGTGGGAAATATTGTAATGACCCTCCAGGTTATTTTTATGGTTCCGTGAATATTTTATCAGTTTGAGCATTTGCATAGTAAACGCGGGTTGTGTGTGACTTATTGATACTTATGGTTCGATTGGGGTGAATCATTTGACAATTATGTAGCTTTTTGAGTTAAATAAGAGATTATAATCATAACATAAATTTTCAGGCAAAGTCCTAGTAAATAGTCTTAGCGCTGAATTTTGATGGTTCCATCAACTCTAAAATGGTCGAATTAGGCTAGGAGAATGTCCACAGTGCAATTTATTGAGTTTTGCAAATTTAGCCTCCAAAATGGGTCAATACTTGACTTTAGTCAACGTTCCTAGGAAACGTGCCTCAAATGGAAATTCTAATAGCACTATTGGGTCCAGAACATCGAGTTCGGCTTAGGAGGACCTTTCGTTCGAGTCCCGAAGCTTTTGGATATATTTTGCCCCTTTAGTAGATTTTGATATTGGGAAATGAGACCCACATTTGAATAAAACGACCTCCGATGGGAATTTCGATTACACTATTGAGTCTAGAATACTATTTTTGATCAGATTTTATATATGGATTATATTATTTTTAGTCCAAATAAGACTAGAGTATCAAAATTAAGGTTGAGCAGTTGCTGAAAATTAAAAGGCGGCGGGTGACATGGCCCAACCATGAGCTGCCACGTGGAGGTGGTTAAAAAAATAGAACAAGTATGCACATCTAGAAAAGATGCTAGAAAACCAAAAATGCACAATACAGTCAAACGTACCACTTTCTAACTTGGTTTCTCGCCTATTGTTTATTTGATTTTGGTGATTCAAAAGTCTAACTTGTGTATTTTTTGAGAGAAACATCGTGGAAGTGCCGTAAATTGATTTTATCATGTCATTTGAGGTAAAATTTGATGTTTTCTTGCTGTAATATTTGATATATTTTTGGAAAACTTGATATGCAATTTCTTATCAATTTGGATATATTCTGTGTGTTTTTGTAAGGCACACACCATGGTTATGTCAAAATTAATTGATAGATCTTCGTTTGGTGCAAAAAATGCAATTTTATCTGCGATTTATGTTCATTTTTTCAAAAATTTCGTGTTTGTGATATCTCAGCTGTTTCTTATCGAAATTAAGTGAAATTTGGTTCTAAACTGTACTACCTTTTGAGAACTATGTCATGACATATTCAGATTCTGTTAATTTGACTGTAATTTTAAGGAATATGGCCGGGAAGTATGTTATATATGTATGTTACTTCTCGAGAAGAAATGTCATTTGTCTCTGGACTGTTTTTGATTGTTCTGAGCCTCGTTTTGAGCTCAATCTTTGTCTATAGACTTAGGGTGACATAAGGATCATTTTATGGGGGTTAGTTTGATATTCTGGGTGCAGGCTCCACTTTTCTCCATTTTAGTCACAATCGACGTATTTTCCCTTGTTTGTTGAGATATTATAGGCAAAGCAGCCGTAATGATATTGTTATTCATATTTTGACAACTGAGTGGAATTTGGAGGTAATCAGACAGGGTAAAACTCACGTGAACTGATCTGGAGCGTATGAATTCGCCTTTCAGATAGGCTAGGCTTTCCTTACCTCTAGACTTAGCTGAAATACATATATATTGGGAGCCTGAGATACTAGTTCGATACCCTGTAGCAATGCAGTGTGAAAAGGGATCAAGGTGCGAATCGACTGGCCTAGGCAGTGACAATACCTGAGTATGTGTACTCGCGAGGAGGGTTCGTCACAATAATAATCGACAAAATTATAATAATTGATCAAAGAAAACTAAAAGTCATCTACCAAGATGTTAACATCATAATTTTACCACTACATTAGTATCACAATATCAATATTTCTTTCATAATCTAAAAATAAAATTCCACAAATAAAGGTTATACATCTTGATCAACAAATATTGCCACGACTCGAATTACTTTAATTTTTCTGCTTTGTCAAATATTTGTAACTTTCTTAATAAGTTATGTGTAGACAACTCTACTTCAGGATCCATTTTAGTCTATCTGTATACATAGGAATAATTAGCCTAAATATAAAAAGCTGCAATCTCTATTTGGAAGATTATAAATATCACTATCAAATATGAAAATATAATCAAGCTAAAATAATTAGTAGTGCTGTAAATAAAGTGGTATTCATATTTGATAAGTAATAGATTATTTTAACTAATTGCATGACATCTATAGAGTAATTCAACTAATTAATTAGTGTTGCTGTCAATTAAATGTGTAAACACATAGATTGTAATATAAAATATCAATAGATAAGTTGCTCCAGTGAATTTAAAGCATAAGAAACATGATAAGATATACTGTAGTACTTATACTAAGTAACAAATAAAATATTTCTTACTTTTTGATTTTTGATTCGTAACTGTTTTGCGATTTGATTAATTCAGATATATGTCAAGAACATTTTAGAGGTAAAAGACTCCCTAGTCACCTATGAATGAGTAGTAAAGTGGTCTCAACCATAAGGTAACAACTTCATGTATTGATAACTGATAAATTTGAAAAGAATTTTTGGAGTAGAAAATAGAGTAATGTTTTACCCCATTTAATATAGAAATCATTATAATGATTGACAAAGAAATAGTGATTAGTTAATTGTAACATCCTTTCGTATGTTGCTATCTACTTTGTTACCTTATTTATATTCTGACAATTATTATGATTCATGAACCAACATTATTTTTCTAATATTTATTTTTCTTATTCTCCTTCCACTATTTTTCTTCTCTCATTATTATTGATATTCTAGAGTCTGTCAGACGATCAAACGTTCTACATTATGCAAAATCTATTGTTGCGTGTTTATAAAAAGATTAAATTTATGTTTGGCGGAATGGTTAAATACCCCATAAACTTGAAGCTTTTTATTTAGTGAACACTTAAACTATGTTGCGTATTAAATACCCCTCCCCCCTCCCAAACTCTTTTAAAACATGATCGCAACCCCCCGACAATGTCCATCTGGCAATAAAATGGAGTACAAACTCCCAAAGGCATGTGAGGAGGTACATTTATGCCAAATCAAACTCCTTCAATGATAATTTTTTCATTTTCCCTTACTTTTTCTTTATAACTATGAGTATTTTCTCTCTTCTCCACCATATCTATTTATTCACCATTTTCCCTTACTTTTCTATCCCTTTTCAAATTACTAATTTAAAATTATAGAAATTTCTCTCTATTTTTTTCTTTGCTAAATTCATGAATTATAATATGTAATTTTTTAACCTTTATTTCATGAAATTATAATATGTACAATATTCTACAAAATTTTGTTAGCATATTTTTAGAAACATATTTTTCTTTATTTGATATGTTGTGTATATTTATTATATAAACTTTTTCTTTAAGCAAATAAAACTTAGTAAAAATTTGGTGAATTGAATTAATATACATTTAGTTCATTTCAGTCAAACCCATTATAACACAAATAATTCTTGAGCTGATTAACAACCCATTAACTCGATGCAATTTTACTCATTCATTCGACACCTTTTAATATAATATTACTAATGTTTGCATGAAACTGCTTAGATCTTAAATTAATGTTTGGATAATATTTTAAAAAGAAAAAAATGTACTTCAGAGTAGCTATAAAAATTAGTTTTTTAGAAATTAAAAATAATTTTAAAAGATTGATCAAATAAACTATTTGGGTAAGCTTTTAAAAGAAAAAAATGTACTTTTGAGTAGTTATAAAATTTATTTTTTAGAAATTAAAAATAATTTTAAAAGATTGATCAAATAAACTATTTGGGTAAGCTTTTAAAAGAAAAAAATGTACTTTTGAGTAGTTATAAAATTTATTTTTTAGAAATTAAAAATAATTTTAAAAGATTGATCAAATAAACTATTTGGGTAAGCTTTTAAAAAGAAAAAAAATACACTTTAGAATAGTTATAAAAATTCTTTTTTAGAAATTAAAAATAATTTTAAAAGATTGATCAAATAAACTATTTGGGTAAGCTTTTAAAAAGAAAAAAAATACACTTTAGAATAGTTATAAAAATTCTTTTTTAGAAATTAAAAATAATTTTAAAAGATTGATCAAATAAACTATTTGGGTAAGCTTTTAAAAAGAAAAAAAATACACTTTAGAATAGTTATAAAAATTCTTTTTTAGAAATTAAAAATAATTTTAAAAGATTGATCAAATAAACTATTACTAGTACAAAATCACAAGTTTGGTAATGAATGTGACTTTTCCAGTTTCTACTGTGTTAGTATTTAAAAATTTGTAACCTAATCCAATTAGCTCATTATACAAAAGATATTCTAAAAGAAAACTCTAACAAAATTAATAAAATAGCGGAATAAATTGCTTTATAATTAGTCTCACAAATCACAATTAAAATATTTTGATAAGTCAGACAAAAGGGCCTTACCATGGGAAAATACACATTATCACCATCAAGATATCCACGTCAGCTGCTTTTACACCATGACAGGCGCGTGCATTACACGATAAACACAGGTGGACATTGCAGGGGGTCGCGATCAAGATTTAAAGAAGTTCGAGGGGTTATTTAAAACAGGTCATAGTTTAAGTGTTCACTAAATAAAAAGCTTCAAGTTCAGGGAGGGATTTAATCATTCCGCCTTTAATTATGTTTTGGTGTCTTCTTCAAATTTGAAGCACTAAAAATAATCAATATTATTTTAATATCATTATATAAACTATTCAAATTTTTGAGTCATCTTTTATTATTCTAACTTTATATTATATATTTTTCTTTTAAAATTTACATTGTTTTCCTTCTTAATTCATAATATCTGTGCATATTATATCTGTAAAACCCGATAAAATTACCAAAAACCCAGAGGAGAGATGTGCGCATAACGCGTCTTCCCAAGGTCCGATGACAAATCCGAGACTGGAAATACGATCAACATGAAACTTTGTGTAGGAAAATGGTCTTGGTTGATTTTTAGAGCAACCGAATCAAAAGATAATTTTTCGATGCGAAAATGATGTCATCCAAGTTATACCTCCTTTTAAAGGATAAAGCGGTCGTTGTCAAAAATAGAAATTAACAAAGATTTGGGTCAAACCTATAGGGTATACGTAGACTCAAGAGAATTTAGTGACTGCAATTCAAGTAGTTAACCAACTTACTTCCCCAAAGGAGGGGGTTGTAATAATTAATGAAAAATAAAACTAACTAACTATCACAAGAGAAAAATCAATATGGAGCTAAGCTAGGGTTTTGTGTTCCCCATGATTCCCTAACTCAGTATCACTAGATAACCTTTTCTAATGTGTAGCATGCAGGACGATAAGTTAAGTTAAGCAAGCCCTTTGGTCAAAGGTGAGCGGTGAATTTTACTATGTGACTTGGCTCATCTTTATAGTGTGCATTACTAACCCTTACCTATTAGTTCTAGTAAAACCTCCTCTTGGCCAAGTTTTGTTGATTAGACAAAAACACAATAATTGAATCTTGTTAATTAATCTATTTTTCTATTCATTACTATCTTGGTCCAGTCAGTAACACTAGGCGGGTTATAATGTTGGCCACCATTAGAAAATATGCAAAATGAAGAGAGTTAATTAATACATACATGCACACTTTTCAAGAATTATGAATTATTCAATTTTGCTTTGTTAGTTCTTCATGGTTCCCACAACCCTAGTTGTGGATTTAACTACTCATGCTTTGTGTAGATGTAAGAATTGTGGATTGAAAAAATTCATAATTGGACACAGAACAAGCAAATCCAACTTCAAAGAGAATCACAAGCTTAAAGATGAAATTCAAATATAAGTGTTCTAAAAGACTCTCCCATGCAATCTCACAATTTTTTCTCCCTAACTATTGAGTTCTCTGAGTACTAGTGAAAACTTCTGAAAAATAACCGAAAAATCCTATTTATAATAAGTAAAATACAAGTCTTAAACAAAATAGGATAACTGGTCGGCGCACCATATGAAAGGGGTTTACGGGCCGAATTGCATTCCACGGCCCGTAATCGGGATCTCGTACAAAGCTACTGAAAATCTGGACTTCAAGTCTACAATACCCCTCTAGTACTCGTAAAGTGATTTATGACCCGTAAAAGGGTTTTGCCTGATGAATCTTCAGAAAGTCCCAATATCTGATCCTCAGGGTATGAACTATGGTCTACGACTCATAAATCATTCCATGACCCATCTACTGTTCATAAAACCACTTCAGAAAATCAGCCCCTCACTGAAACTGTTCATGAAATAATTTCACAACCTGTAGAATGATTTACGACCCGTAAAGCATCTCTTATAGTAGTAAAATTCAACAACTTCTGCACTTCTTCCTAAAATCAAGGTCAAACCTGTAATCCTGCAAACATGACATAAAAACACATAAAACCAACTAATATCGCATTGACAATACAGAAAATTCCAAGTTTTAAGCATCAAAAGGATTGTATTTTGGCAGTACATCAACACCCTCAACTTGAAATTGTTGCTTATCCTCAAGTGACAGACTCAATCTATAGAGATAATATAGTAACACACAGACTTAAACCTAATGACATACATCAAGTAAATCTCAAACTAAAATAACCAACCACCTTTTCAAAACAGGATCAAATCACCAGCTAGCAAACCAACATAGACTAGTGCATATGACAACACAACTATGACAAGTGAGGTACTATCAACAATCCACAATCACTAAACAAGTTTAATGCTAACAATATAATGCAAGTGCCCTCATTGAAAGAAGTATATTTGGCAATCAATGATGTTTTCATGTATAACCTTGGGACTATGCAAATTCTCTCACTCTCATAAAAGATATTCATGCATCAAGCCTAATACCATAGGCTTACCCTTATACTTACGAATATGACCTTCAAATACTTGGACTAAGATCACTCTGGGACTTTATGGGATTGTAACGTAGGCTCCAGGGAGTTTGGTATGATATTATGGGAATATAGTGACTAAAGGCCCTCCTTGACACTATGTTTTCTACACTTTTGCCCTACCAACTCTGTTATTTTCATCTTATTCTCCCTTCCTCCTATTTTAAGCTCTTCTAGGTGCTTTCTTTTCATTTTTTAGTTGTTTGCCTTGCTTTTAAACTTCTTTTTTCTTTTTAGCTCACAAATAAGTCATCACTTATTTTTCTTGCACCCAGTACATGATTTTTCCTTTTCCTTTGTATCACTAACTTCCCTCTTTATCTTTGTGTTTTACCCTTTACATTAGCCATCCTCAACTTAGGTTTTTGGCCTATGTTGAAGTGCACGATATCCATCCTTAGATCCAGGGCCACTTTTCGTAGCCACCCTCAACTTAGGTTTTTTTTACCTCAGTCAAGGTACATAATGTTCAAGGGAGGACCAGGGCCAGTTTCAGGATTTTACAACTAACAAGGCTAGGTTAATCAGGCATTTTCAAAGAATAAGTACATGTTAGGCTGAAACATTAGGAACAAGGGATATATTGCAATTTTGGTTGGTCATTTAGCCTAAGTGGACTATTAAGAACAAAGACCTAAGATTCTTTCCTAAACCAATTAATCTACAGTCTAACTCAGAGTAATAAGGCAAGTTCTAAATTAGCACAAAACACATGAATCTAGCAAATTAAGCTCATACTCTCCTGGCACTGACTACATTATCAACAAAAGATTCTCAGATCATGCTTTTTGTCTCAATTTATCCTCACTTATCATAACAAACATTGCCACACACCTAAACATGCTTGGTTGTTATCTAAACTACTAATCAAATTTTTTAGTAGTATCATTTTTCAAACAAAACACAAAAACATGATACATGTCACAGGTATTAGTGTTATATGCTACAAATATTACCTAAACATCCTAAACATATTGGTTCAGCAGAAAGTAAATATCCACGGCGAAAAAGAACACAAGCAAGAAACCCCAGGATAAAAAATCAGCGTAGTTATGGACCCAAGCTACTCAGACTTCATTGAGGCCCATAACAACCCATACCCCATTGAAAAAGATGTGCATTGTCCCCAATGCACACATTTAAAGCAAAATAAAACATAAAAGGTAAAAATTTCATACATGGGTGCCTAAGCGCTAGTATCTACCTTGGGTTGCCTCCCAAGCAATGGATGATTTATTATCATGGCACAATATAGAAGGCTTGAGTACTCAAACTTCCTCAAGCTTTTGTGCTCCCTTATCAGTAGCTATAGGTGGTTCAGGTGTGTTCCCCTCACCACTGGTCATCATCATCTTATACTGTTCAATCTCTTTTGTATTTTGAACTAAGGTGTTGGGCATTATGCCTCTCTAAATCTGATGTAGTTGGGCTGGTACATGTCCAAACTGGTTGTCGAGCCATTTGATTACGACAGAATGATGTTCCATTTTCTAATTTATGTTGATGATGTTAGACTTAATCTCACTCAAGGTCTCATCTTGTGCGTCAGCCCTCCGCAATAGCTGGGTAAGCATCTCCTCAATTCTAGGATTCCTAGACCCCACATCTCGGCTCTGAGGGGCACGTAACCACTATGTCGCTCTTACAGCAATTCTTGCAGCCCCCCTCTGCGTCTTCTTCTCGTCCCTTCTGCAAGGTGCGGTAACTTTCATGGATGTGTTTAGCCCTGGTTAGCTCTCATGTTTGCCTCACTAACATCTCCATATTGGCATTACTTTGAGCAAGCATCTGCATAAACTCCTTATTTATTATTTCTTGCTCTGGACTTACGCTAGCTGTACTTGGGCATTTTTTCTGAACTTCATTCATGGGCCTCCACACATGATTCAATCAGGCTACCAAATCTATCTACTCAATAATTTTTGCAAATGGTTGCTGTAAAAATAGTTTTCCGAAGATGGTGTCGGCACATGCTTGACTATCTGCATCTAGAGCTCGGTAGAATATCTCAGCCAAGGTGTTATCTATGATTTCATGGCGCAGAACACTCTTCAAATATTTGGTGAACTGCTCCCAAGTAGTACTGATTGAATCACCAAGACGGTGCTCAAAGTTGTTTATCTAATCCATTAACTTGAGCTTCTACGATCTAGGGAAGTACCTCTCAAAAAATGTCTTCTGCAAGTTTGCCCAACTGGTGATCGAACTTTGCAGGAGCTTAGATAGTTAAAATGCTGCATTCTATAAGAGGCAATGGGTAGACACAAAATCCCATTGCATCCATAGAAAATTCTGTATTCCCATCACACTCTTGCAGACGAAGGCAACATTCTGTAGGTAGTTATTAGGATCCTCCAATGGTAAGCTCACAAATATACAACAGTTCTGCAACATCTGAAGTAACCCACTTGAGGCTACGAACTTTGTGTCAGCCGGTAGTGATGGCAACACAATAGCTCCAGTCACCTCCATAGCCACAGGATTCATCCTGTATTGATTCCCTTGGTAAGCATTGGCATTAAAATCCTGAGGTTGTGGGGCAATGTCCCCAAGAGGAGGTGGGTTCTCATTATCAACATTCTCATTGTTGTTCCTGTTCAGAGTTGCATTGGCCACATTGTTGGCATTATCTTGGGACATTCTCTTCAACGTTCTCTAGATCTCTGGGTCAAACAGAGTTAAGGAATTTCCTTGACTCCGGGTGTTGCGCATACACTACACTTACAACCTGAAAAAAAAGAAAACAACAAATAAAAGTAAAATATGGGAAATAAGGATTAACACCCAAATTACTATAAATAAATGAAGTCTAGCAATATTCCCCGGCAACGGTGCCAAAATCTTGATTTCGCCTATGTTACACCTCCTTTTAGTGGAAAAGCGGTCTTATCAAGAAATAAAACCTCACAAAGGTTAGGGTCGAACCCATAGGAAATACGTAGACTCAAGAGAATTCAATGACTGCAATTCGAGTAGTCAGCCAACTTACTTCCCTAAAGGGGGGAGGGGTTGTAATAATTAATGTAAAATAAAACTAAACTAACTATCACAAGAGAAAAATCAACATGGAGAGAAACTAGGGTTTTATGTTCCCCATGATTCCCTAACTCTTTTCTAATGTGTAGCATGCAGGACGATAACTTAAGTTCACCAAGCCTTTTGGTCAAAGGTGAGAGGTGAATTTCACTGTGTGACTTGGCCTAGTTGATTTGGTATATTTTTTGATTGTATATATATATTTATGCTTTTTCGAATGTAAATATATGTCAATACTCTTAAAAGAATTTCATTGGATATATATGCTTGCATGTGTTTAATCGAATGTAAATATTGTCATTATTTACTAACCCTTACCTGTTAGTTTTAATACAATCTCCTCTTGGCCTAGTTTGGTTGATTGGAGAGAACACATCAACCGAATCTTGTTAACTAATATCTTTTCCTATTCGCTACTACCTTGATCCAATCAATAACACTAGGCAAGTTCTAATGTTGGCCACCATTAGAAAACATGCAAAACGAAGAGAGTTAATTAATACATGCATGTACACTTTTCAAGAATTATGTATTATTCAATTTTACTTTGTTAGTTCTTCATGGTTCCCACAATCCGAGTTGTAGATTTAGCTATTTATGCTTTATGTAGATGCAAAAATTATGGATTGAGAAAACATAATTGAACACTTACACAATAGAATTAAGAATAAGCAAATTCAACTTCAAATAGAATCACAAGCCTAAAGATAAAATTCAAATACAAGTGTTCTCAAAGACTCTCCAATGTAATATGACAATTTTCTCTCTTTAACTACTTAAGTTCTCTGAGTACTAGGCCAAAACTTCTAAAAAAGAACCTAAAAACCTATTTATAATAAGTAAAATATAAGTCCTAAACAAAATACGATAACTGGTCGGCAAGCCATACAAAAGGGTCTACGGGCCATACTGCATTCCATGACCTATAATTGGGGTCTTGTACAAGTTGTTAGAAATTTGGACTTCAAGTCTACGAAACCTCTCTATGACTCGTAAAGTGATTTACAACCCGTAGAGGGGTTTTGTGTGCTAAATCTTCAGAAAGTCCCAATCTTTGATTTTTCGAGGCACAAACCATGGTCTATGACTCGTAAATCATTCAACAACTTATCTGCCTATTCGTAAAATCAACTTTAGAAAATCAACCCCTCATTTGAATTGTTCACGAAACCACTTCAGGACCCGCAAAATGATTTATGACCCTTAAAAGGTCTCACATAGCAGCAAAATTCAGTAACTTCTGTATTTTTCCCTAATATCAAGGCCAAAACTGTAATCATGTAAACATAACACAAAAATACATAAAATCAGCTAACTTTACATTGAGAAAACAAAAATTTCTAAGTTTTAAGCATCAAAAGTGTTGCATTTTGGCAGCACATCAGAAAACACATTTCAGAATAAGTGTACAACAAGCCTGTGATATGGACTTATCGTGAATTTACACTTGGTGGTGATCCAAATATTTTCTACATGATTAGAAAACTCGATAGGATAATTTTTAGCGTAAAACACGTAAAAATGACCAAGTCCGCGCCGTGGACTTGGTACATCGAAGAGGAACTTTTTTTTAGTTCTTTGAGGGGGACATTCCAGACTTTTTCCAACCCCTCCTAAACATTGAACATGAGCAAAATAGGTTATTTTGAGTATAAAAGGGTTTTAACACCCATTCCTAAGACTTTCTAAACTCCTAAAGAAGACTAGGGCTAAGAAGAAGAGAGCAAGAGCTAGGGTTCAGAGGATTGATTTTCTGATTTAATGTTTTTACATGAGTTATTTTCACAAGCCCTATAGGTTACGTTATAAAATATTGCATGAATGAACCTAGGGTGTAACACCTCCTAATTCCTTCTACCTAGTCTCGAGTAGATGTTCACGAGGGCCCTTACGACTTGTAGACAAGTTTATAACTCGTAGGATAGGTCTCGTAAAATCTCCAGATGAGTTGGTGAAAATTTTTAAGGCCTATATATAAGACGGTACATGACCTGTAAAGTATTTCACAACTTATAGAATGGTTTCATGGATTGATAGTCCAAATAGCAACTTTCAGTATCTTGGATAACGAGTTAGCGAAGGACTCATAGAATGGTTTATGACATATAGAGGAGGTTTCGTGATAAATTCCAGTAACTCAATTTTCAGGACCTTTATTTTATGAGAGGTTTTTATGACTCGTAGAATGGTCTACGGCTCATAAATGAGGTCTTGCAGACTCAGGTGACATTTTTAATGAGGGTTATTTTTGTCTATTCCTATCCCTATACAATTAAATCTTTCGTTGTTTTAGGCTTGAAAAAAGCTTAAAATAGAACCCTAAGTGTATTATTCACCATTCTTCACTCAAGGGTTTCTTGAAGAACACTAGAAGAGGGAGAAGAGCATGAGTTCTTGATTTTAACATGAAGATCTACCAGAGTTTGATTGTTCCTTCCATCCCCAGATATGTAAGACTTACTAAAGTGTGGAATCACCTTCTTTGACATGCCCCTTTCATCTACTTGAGTCAAGATATGGAAAAAGGATCGAGATTTTGGAAATTCTATTATCCAAATGCTAAATTCTTACATTTATTATGAATTCTCCTGCTAATGTATGAGGTACTTGTTGCATTTCATAGTTTCTATATCGAATTGAGATAAAGTTTTATACTTGATAGCATAAACCCTAAATTTCATTATTTTATGAAATCCTATGTATATTACAGAGTTGAGGCTGAGATTGAGTATCTGAGCTGAGTAATTTGGGTATGATTGAATACAAGAAACATGTCGCATTGAGTCACATACATTACTATATATGATTATCTTGCTTGCACTGCATAATAAGTCAAATTGAGTAAGCCTAAATGACCATCTGAGTTTGAGTTTAGCATAATGATTTGCATTGACTGAATGAGTTGATAAGTAACTAATATGAATTGAGATGAGATTACCTAATGAGGTTGAGTTTTAAGTTGATTGACTGAGCATTGAGGATTGAATTGATTGATGAGTTGACCATATTTTAGTCTTGGGAGGAATATTGAGCATCAGCTGGAAGCGAGTAAATAACTACTTTAACCCACAGAACTACGTTTCCAACATATAATAGTTGTACAACACATTCTGGTGACTCTTGTCCCACAAGTAGATATTTACTTTGGATCCATGAGAGAGAGTTGATCGACCTTTTCCATGGAAAGATTAGGGTGGGCATGCCAATAACATTGCCTTCGTTGTGCATCACTAAACTAAAGTGATAGAATTGGATGTCGGTTAAGAAAAACTCCTAAGAAAATTATTGGACCATGATTTTTAAGCTGAGTTTATTTCTTCTGAGCATATTTTAAAAGCATATTTTACTTTTAAACTTGTATGTGATGAGTTGAGCATGAGTTGTCGAGTCAAGGTGAGTGAGTTGAGCTTTACTTTCTTGAGATATTTTATATACCAGTATATTCTATGTACTGATGTCCATTTGGGCCTGCATTATTTTATGATGCAGATACATGTGATAGAGGACTTTAGCGTGTGCATCGTAATGGTTTGGATCAGTACACTTCCAAAGTTGGTGAGCCCTCCTTACTCTCTAGAAGAGCCCTTTTTCTTCTTATTTTCATTGAGTACTTTATTTCCTTTGATTTTGAGGTGTCCATGGCCTGTCATGGCACCATTAAGATTGTTGAGTAGAGGCTTCGTAGACATTTGAGTGGAGTACTCAATGAGTATTTTGTATTCCAACTTATTTCATTGGAAACTATAATGCAGTAGAATTATATTTTATTCACATGATGTATAGTTATTTGAGTTATTTGAAACGATCCTAAAAAGTGTCTGAGAATATGCCTCGAAAGTGCCTGGAATCGTAATTTCCATATGTCTTAAAATTCGTATATGATATCAAAAATTCGACTTCATATTCTTGATCAGGGGGAAAATTGAGTAGAAAATAGGTCTAACCCCGATTTTAGAGCAACCATATCAAAATTCAATAATCTATAATTTTGCTTATCCAGTGTCTGTTCGCGATAGTACCGCGACGTGCCTCCATCGCAGACCAGTGTTATTTTTGTACAGTTTTCTTGTTCGATCTAAAGCTTTTAGGTTTTGGGCCTAAGTCTTCCTATACATGAAAATACCTATACTTAGCCATATTTCACCTTTATATCATACAAGACATTCCCCAGTACTCTCCCATACACTTAGACAAATATTTTACTCAAAATCAAGGGTTTAAAATAGTCCAAATAGCAACTTTCAGTATCTTGGATAACGAGTTAGCGAAGGACTCATAGAATGGTTTATGACATATAGAGGAGGTTTCGTGATAAATTCCAGTACCTTCAAGTCTCCATTCCAATCTTCATTAGGAAATTCTTCAAAGCTAATATATGTGGGTTTCAACCATTGGGCCCTTTCACCTATGGTGCCCAAGCTTCCCTTTCACCTAAATTACTGGTTTCTAAGTTGATCTTACTTATGGTTTTTCTATTACGAATTTGACTATGAACTATGTTGGGGATTTTGATGAGTCGTAGAAATACGACTCTTATAACACTTTAAACAAAGGATTTTTGTGAGTTTTCATGCAAAATTGTTATTTTGATGTTTACTTTTGTTGTTTTTTAGGAAAAATTATTGAGGCATGGCTAAAGGGACGAATGAGAGGAAAATGAACATAAAAGGCCAAAGTGTGTGTATTCAAAAGTAGCCCAAGTGACTATAGAAGAATTTAGGAGAAGTGAAGGTCCACGTGGACCTCCATGGCTCATGTGATTACCTACGAGTCATGAGGTTTTTCGTGGCCTCACACTTGGGCATGCCATCCTATATGGCAGTGCAAAATGATCAAACGCAAGCATCACAACACACTAAATAGGCCGTTGGGCATGACATGGGCCGTTAAAAAAACAAGTAGAATGCATTAAGGGGAGCCAAACAAAGTGTATTATGGGCAGTGTGACCAACCACGGTCCGTAACACAAGCGCGTGAGGACGAATAGAGCAAAAAGAATTAAAGGTAAACAAGACGGCCCGTGAAATAGACTGTCAACCTCCACACGAACCGTTTACCTGCTTGTTGATGTGTCACATAGTGAAGCAAGGTTTGGAGGCCAAGTATGAATAAACAGATCATTCAACGATCAATTTAGTGGCCCGTTACAATGCTGACATTATTTTTCCTATTTTAATTTGGATTAGCTTTTCTTTGTATATAAATATTTATTTTATTTCGTTTTTACTGAGTCTTGGATGGCTAGAGAGAGAAAACACTAAAAAACATTATTTTCTTTGAGATTTCACAAGATTTTGGGATTTTGCTTATCTAGTTCAAGATTGTAACTCGTGGATTCATTGATTCTTCAATAGTAAGTCATTTATTATGAATTCTTCACAAGATTTTGGGATTTTGCTTATCTAGTTCAAGATTGTAACTCATGGATTCATTGATTCTTCAATAGCAAGTCATTTATTATGAATTCTTTGTATCATTGTAGGTTTTATTTCTTGAATATGCTAGGATAAACCCACAACTAGGGTTGTGGGAACCATGACAAATCACTAAGATAGGCAAATATGGGGTAAATCTTGGGATTGATTAGCGTATATATCATAGTAATCTTCGTTATAATTTCTTTGTTGATGAGTCAATGCATTAGGGTAAGGCTTTATTTGTTACATGCCCAAAAGAGATCTTTTGATTAGGAAAAGAGTTCTACGATAAAAATTCATGGTTTTTAACCTAGTCCAAGTACTTGAGATCGAAAAGTGAGAGTATTCTGGGATTAACAACAAGGGTTAGTACGTACACGTTCTAAAACCGAAAGATGATAAATGATATGCATCTAAGAAAGATTGAGAGGTGAATTAGATGTTACATAACTTGTTAGATCTCATATATCTAATCATGAACGAGTTTACCACTATATTCGGCATTGCTTTAGATGTTACGGGAAACACAATCCTAGCTTTGCATATATATATTGTCTCAAATCTAGTAGTCCTTGCACACATTTACTGCTTTATTTTAGTAACTTAGTTTCAAAAACCAAAACCCCCTATTTACTTTATGTACTTTTGTTTCAGGAACAAATATTATATCTGAAAATGGTGCTAATAGATATAGTCTCACGCATTCCCTATGGGATGGACCTCAACTCTGGTTGAGTTCTATATTTGATCAACGACAACTGTACTATTTCTTTTAGAGTGTAAATTTTGGTATATCCAAAAGGAATGTTAAAGCGGTCTTTGGTCAAATATATAACTCAACAAGAGTTGAGGTCAATCCCACTGGGAATGCATGAGAATATATCTATTAGCACCATTTTCAGATTTAATATCTATTCTCGAAACAAAAGTGCATAAAGTAAATGGGGGGTTTTGTTTTTTTGAACTAAGTTACTAAAATGAAGTAGTAAATGAGTGGAAGAACTACTAGATTTCAGATAATATATATGTGAAGCTAGGATTGTGTTCCCCATGACATCTAAACTGATACGCGAATCTAGTGATAAACTCGTTCATGATTATGTATATAAGATCTAACAAGTTATGTAACATCTAATTCACTTCTCGGTCCTTCTTAAATGCATATCGTTCATCACCTTTCTATCTCAGAATGTGTACGTACTAACTCTTGTTGTTAATCTCGGAATACTCTCACCTTTTGGTCTTAAGTACTTAGACTAGGTTAAAAATCCCAAATTTCCATCGTAGAAATCTTTTCCTAATCAAAACATCCCTTTCGGGCATGTAACGAATAAAGGGTTACCCTAATTCATCGACTCATCAAGGAAGAAATTATAATGAAGATTACTACAATATATACGTTAATCAATCCCGAGATTTACCCCATATTCGCCTATCTTAGTGATTTGTCAGGGTTCCCACAATCCTAGTTATGAGTTTAGCCTAACATATTCAAGAAAGAAAACCCATAATGAAACAAAGAATTCATAATAAATGACTTACTATTGAATAATCAATGAATCCATAAGTTATAATCTTGAACTGGATATACAAAATCCCAAAATCTTGTGAAGTCTCAAAGAAAATAATGTTTTTCAGTGTTTTCTCTCTCTAGTCATCCAAGACTCTATAAAAATGAAATAAAATAACTATTTATATACAACAAAAACCTAATCCAAATTAAAATAGAAAAAATCATGTTGGCATTGCAACGGGCCACTAAACAGCCCCGTGAGAGGTTGAACAGATCGTTTAACGATCCAGATCATTCAACGATCAATTTAGTGGCCCGTTACAATGCTGACATTATTTTTCCTATTTTAATTTGGATTAGCTTTTCTTTGTATATAAATATTTAAAATTGCTTCACTGTGTCACTTATCAACGAGTAGGTAAACAGTCCGTATGGAGGTTGACGGTCTATTTCACACGGCGTCTGGTTTGCCTTTAATTTTTTTTCGCTCCATTCGTCCTCACACGCTTGTGTCACAAAGAGTGGTTGGTCACATGGCTTGTGACACACTCCATATGGCTCCTCTTAACATATTTTACTTTTTTTTTCTGACGGTGATGCGTTCACGTCACTTTGACAGGCGTTGTACGACCCGTGTCATGCCCAACAACCCATTTAGCGTGTCGTGATGCTTGCCTTTGACCATTTGCACTGCCATGTAGGATGGCATGGCCAAGTGTGAGGCCATGAAAGACCTCACGACTTGTGGGTAGTCACACAAGCCGTGGAGGTCCATGTGGAACTTCACTTGGCCTTAATTCTTCTCTAGTCACCTGGGCCGCTTCCGAATACATGCATTTTGGCCTTTTTATGTTCATTTTCCTTTCATTCGTCCCTTTACCCATGCTTCAATAATTTTTCATGAAAAATAAGAAAAACAAATATCAAAATAACAAGTTTGCTTGAAAACTCGCAAAAATACTTTATTTAAAGCGTTATAAGAGTCATATTTCTACGATTCATGAACACCCTCAACTTAGAATGATTGCTTGTCCTCAAGCAATAAGGACTCAACCAAACAACGCATAAATAAAAGTGCTCACTCAGACTATGGATCGCCCCACAATTTTCAACACATATGCCCCACTAACAAGTTTAAGAATGTGCTCACACCCTCGATGGACCCACAAAGATTAAAGCAAACATCATATATGCATGGCCAGTCCATATATGAACAGGAATAAAGATATCCCAGTTGAGTTAGCAACCAACTAATGCAAAAGAGAGTCTCCTCACCACAAAGAAGTCTCACTCTCAACATAAGCATGTAAAATAGAGATTGGAATGTAGTCACTTAATCTCAGAAATGACTTTCAGTGGACACACACGTATCGATCATGAACTTGCCCTTATTTTAATCACCTTAACTCTTCAATGGCCTTTTTAAGATCACATTAGAACTTTTGTGGCTTGTAGCATAGGCTTGGGCTCGGGTGAGGTATATGTAGGATTAAAGTGACTTAACAACCTCTCCTAAACACTTACTTCAACTCAATCCTTTTCTTTTTGGTCACCAACATTTCTTGCCCCTATTTTTCCAACTTTCTATAGTACAGGACGTGATTTTTGTTCTTGTTTACTCATTTTTATTCTTTTTCTTTTTCACTCATTGCTTTGTTCACGGTCACGACCCATTTCTTTTATCACTTTATTCTTTTCCACACTCATTTTTCTATTGTTCCTGCACTAGCCACCCTGAACTTAAGCCTTCGGCATAGGTCAAGGTTCACAATATCTTTCTAAGGGACCAGGGCCAATATAAGCCACCCTCAACTTAGGCTTTTGACCTAGGCAGAGGTTTATAATGTCCCTGGAGAGACCAGGGTCAAAAAAGAGATCAAGAAATAGATTGGGGAAGTGAATTGGTGTGATTACAAAGAAAAGGTCCATTTAGGATCAACTTTTGGTTCAAAAGGGACAATTTCATTTGGTTGGTCTATTTTTGGGTAAGTGACTATTCAATAGCAACGACCTAAGATGACCTTCTCATCCATTCATTCAATCATTTTAGTGGGACTGACTAGGCAAGTTCTATCTCATAGATACATCGACTGAATTATGCAATCAGCTCACACACTCATGGCACATCTTCTACACTAATTAGTACTAAATCACATAGACATGCTTCATTCATCAGAATGACGACCATACACACAAAATACTTACCAACAATCATACAAGTTAGTCAGGGTGAGATGCAAACACATATAACTTTAACATTGTTAACATGGGACATTACAAAGATCAACACTAGGGCTACCCTAGACTTTTGTGAAAACTTATATTTACACAAACATTATGACCTAAACATGCCAATTCAACTAGATAATACACTTAAGAGAAAAGAAATATGGCAAGAAAAACTCTGAAGTGGAAGGATGCCCCATCCCCTCCAAAAAGACAGTGTAGTGCCCTCACTACACCATAACACAAGTAAATGAATAGATAGGGGATAAAACATACCTGGTATGCCCTATGCATTAGTAGTGTCAGTGGGACCAGACCCTCCTGGGGGGTCTGTATCAACATATGTAGCACCAAGTCCAAAAGTGCTACTGAAAGCTCCTACCCAAGTTGCCTCTTCGGATAACCGCGCTCTTTCTACCTGTTCAGCCACTGCTTGGCACTGGGCCCTAGCAGCCTTGTGCATCTGCCGCTCTTTTTCCTTCTGTGGGTCATAGGGAGGACTCTTTTGGTGGCCGCATCGCTTAACCTTGTCCTTTCTCTTGGACTGATCAGTGGGTAGCACGGTTATATCAGATTGGGCAGGTGGAATGCCCCATATCTCATCCAGAACTGGTACCGCGGGGACATTGAATAAGCTCATCCATGATTCTGAAGGTGGGGCCGATGTGAGGGCTTGATACTATGCAGTCAACTAAGCAATCTAAGCCTTCATATCATTCACCATCTGAAACAGACTCGTCATTTCATCCCTAGTCAAACTCCCCAACATGATATGGAAGTATTCCTCCAAAGTGCTGACTTGGATCTGCAAAGTGGTGATTCAGCTCAGAAGTACTTCGTTACGTTGGTCTACCACCCACTGCGAATGAGACTAGACCACCTATGGAATTTTCTCTACAATCTAGTCAATAATAGCGCGTGTTTGCCGCTCGTCCGCCACTAATCAGGCCAAGAACTTATAGGGCATACATGCATACCCTTGATGTACTGGAGGAGCTACACCATTACCCTTAGGTCACTTAGAAGCCGCGCTTGATGGTGGGGCGGTGGTGTAGTTCTTAAATGGTAAGGGTTGCTATGGTGGTGCAGAAGGGAAGTTTGTTGACCCCCTAATGAATGTGTTCCACTACTCATGAGAGGGTTTTGGACATCTTTAATCAGGAAAATGTTGGCTAAGCCCTTGGGAGTTATTTTCTTTTCCAAAAAGTGAGTAGTAAGAATACTAGCCTATTTCCAAAGGGCACAAACTAGGCGCGAGAAGGGCATACCAGCTCTCTCAGATAAAGCATGGTCCCTCATCTCAAAATCAATAATTCAACCCACATTTACTCCGTATCTGGACATCAGGCATGCTATATGAGAGGCATGCGATGGTTGGAGTAGATTATCCTTTCTTGTTAGCCGCAACTTGGCCCATACCATCGACCACCAAAATTTGGTAGCAAATGTTAATGATGCTTTGGCAATAGGACACTTGGGGTCTATAACCCAAGGTACCTTCGCCCCCTGAATGGCTATTCGCTCTGTGATCTATCCAAATAGTACAACCTAAGATGGAGAATCAGACATCCGTGCCGCATCCATAATCTGCATGTGTCGATATCCATGAACTGTGCATCTGGAGGAGCTTGTTAATTTGACCGAAATAGGAACCGATTAATGGTGGTTTCTAAAATATTCACTCATATACTACGCACAATCACATGTGACCGCGAGGACCTAACAAGTGTGACCTGTCTCTTCACCTTTCTTAACTGGGTATCCCCCATAGAGTTCAGTAGACTAGTGATATTATTGGAATAGAACTCTTCAACTATGGCGTGCCTATAGTACCCAGGTGGTTGCGCCATCCAACTGAACTTATATGAGTTAAAAGTATCGCTGATATATAGAACTCTGTCAAGTTGGTCAATGATGAACCAAACTTTTGAAATGACCAGCTGCTGTTTGAACCCCTCGGAACCTTTTGTAAGTTCATTAGTGTAGATATCCTTAGCTCCTGGGACTGTCCACCAGCTCCTCAGAAAGATAGTAAGTGCCCTGGCAGTTTCGGGGTCTATCATCCGAGAGACTGCAAAATGAATAGCCTTATCATCAATGTCCCGGAGTTTGACCTCTTTTTCCTACTCCGTAGTGTCGTGACCATCAGCCTCCGAAGTTTGCCCCTGCTTGTCATGGTCCAAAATGTTCTCCTCCTATTTTGGGATATCTGCCTCCTTCTCAAATCCCGTGAAAGGAACCCCTTCTTCAGTCTAGGGAGCTCTGTAATAGCCTGATGCGGGGCCTGCATAGTATGAAAAGAGTGAGGGGAGATATTACCTGTATCCCAAACTTCGAACCCACTGGAGGAGTAATCGCCTGAGTCACTCCCAGCCTAATTGGTAGATGATACAGTTGGGGAGTTATGAAGGCGTGACACAGGCTCGTCCCTTTCACTTCGTCTGACTAAGCTGCAACATGGACCCATAGTATTTGGAAATACCACAAAGGAATCCCCATCGTTAGAAATTATTACACACATAGATTGATGCACTAACGGGTACTCAGACTTCCCCTGTGCCATAAAAATGACAATAACCCTTAAAAGTGGTGTCACCCGGTCTATCATAGGGCAATTGTACTTAAGACCATATGTGAATTAAAAATAAAAAATAACCTAAGTAAAATAATGCAGGTGGAATAGGGTTAACAGGACACTACACGGCCCGTGTAACGAGACACGATCCGTGAAAGGGCCCGTCAAAGGGTACTTGGCCGTGTGGCTTGGCATATGGTGTGGCACGGGCCATTACACGGTCCACGAAACATAATATGGTTAGTGTAAACGGCCGTCTGACCCCCCTTTGACCAATATTTGACTTATAATGCTCAAACACACAAGTTCACGCAATTTCACCCCACTCAATCATGATTCAATCAACACAATAGCCTATACAAGTCAATTTCCCCAAAAATCATGCAAAATATCACCCAAAATTATCACTTTCATAGTTAAGACTTTATGAACTTAATAATGGTGGTTTTCACCACCACATGCACACTCAACCTCAACGATATAAATTATGATTCTTTAAATTAAGAAAGAACTAATCTTTGACCAAGAACTACACACGCAAGCATAAAAATCAACATTAGAAGATAGAGCATTTATTTCTTACTTGATAAATAGCAATGAAGAAGAACACTTGCTTTGAAAACATAAGCCCCACACATAGATTAAGATACAAATCATGTGACTAACTCACGAATTGTCATGAATAAGATAGTAAAAATTTTGGGGATTTTGAAGAGGAAATAGTAAGAAAGAGAGAGGGAGTCATGTGTTTAGAGAGAGAAGGGAAAGTGAAAAGTGAGTTGTTGGGAACAAATAAGGCGATTTAAAACCCTTGTTCAAATGTTTGACCAGTCAACGCCTACTGGAGGGGCAGCCACATGGCCCATGATATGTCTCACGGTCCGTTGGACCCTCTATTAGCTCAACCTTGGTGAAATTGGACAATACTTACCTGGGTTACGTGTGCATGCACTAGACGATGCATCCCACGAGCCATTGGAAGTGGGATGGTCTGTGTAAAAGTGCCCATTAGATTGGCCTTGACGAAATTCCCATTTCCCTGGCTTGGTGCGTGTTGGTACGACCAAATGGTTCATCTGATGAGCCGTGACATATTGCACGATCTGTGTGGAGCCCTAGAATAAATACCCCGCACCATGCGCGCCTGCCGGATGACTCGCCACACGGGCCGTGTGAATATTGATGGGTCATGTACCATGTGGTCATACTTTAACAATATCATCTTACAACGCACCTGGGTCATGAGCATTATGCCCGACGAGCGGCCCCATAAACCATCCTAGGTCAGGCGGCCCATGCAGCAACACATGGCATTAGACTTTGCCAACTTTCAACTGTTATGATGTCCAGCTTCGCCTTCCTCTCCATATGCGCTTAAAACCACTAAAATGACACCTGTACTCACCTGAAAATATGAATAAAAAACAAGAAAAGTGCATGACCTATATTAAAGCGATCATTAATCAAATATAGAACTGGACAAGAGTTGAGGTCGATCCCACAGGGAATGCGTGAGAATATATCTATTAGCACCATTTGCAGATATAGTTTAATACTCCCAATAGCAAGAAACTAAGGTCGATCCCACAGGGAATGCGTGAGAATATATCTATTAGCACCATTTGCAGATGTAATATATACTCCCAAAATAAAAGTACATAAAGTAAATGGGGGGTTTAGGTTTTTCGAACTAAGTTATTAAAATAAAATAGTAAATACATACAAGTACTACTAGATTTTCGACAATATATATGCGAAGCTAGGATTGGGTTCCCCATGACATCTAACGCGATAGCCTAATCTAGCGGTAAACTCGTTCATGATTACATATATAAGATCTAACAAGTTATGTAATATCTAATTCACCTCTCGATCCTTCATAGATGCATATCGTTCATCACCTTTTAGTGTTAGAATGTGTACATATAACCCTTGTTAATCCTGAAATACTCTCACCTTTTGGTCTCAAGTACTTAAACTAGATTAAAAACCCTGAATTTCCATAATAGAACTCTTTTCCTAATCAAAACATCCCTTTTGGGCATGTAATGAATAAAGGCTTACCCTAATGTATCGACTCATCAAGGAAGAAATTATAGCGAAGATTACTACAATATATATGCTAATAAATCCCGAGATTTACCCCATATTCGCCTTAGTGATTTAGTTAACTCATCAAGGAAGAAATTATAATGAAGATTACTACGATATATACGCTAATCAATCCCGAGATTTGCCCTGTATTCGCATATCTTTGTGATTTTTCATGGTTCACAAAACCCTAGTTGTGGGTTTAGCCTAGCATTTTCAAGAAAGAATATCCACAATTATACAAAGAATTCATAATAAATGACTTACTATTGAAGAATCAATGAATGAACGAGTTACAATCTTGAACTAGATAAATAAAATCCCAAAATCTTGTGAAATCTCAAAAAAAAAATTAATGTTTTTTAGTATTTTCTCTCTCTAGCCTTCCAAGACTCAGTATAAATGAAATATAACAACTATTTGTATACAAAGAAAACCTAATCCATATTAAAATAACAAACGTCGGCATTGCAATGGGCCACTAAACGGCCCGTCAGACGTTAAATGGACTGTTTAAGGGCCCATTTGGTCATACTTGGCCTCCAAAACTTGCTTCACTGTGTTGCTCATCAACGAGCAAGTAAACGGCCCATGTGGAGGTTGACAATCCATTTCACAGGCCATTTGGTTTGCCTTTAATTAATTTTGCATCATTCGTCCTCACGAGCTCGTGTTACTGATCGTGGTTGGTCATGCGGCCCGTGACACACTTCGTCTTGCTCCCCTTAATGCATTTTGCTTTTTTTTTATTGACGGAGATGCCTTCGCATCACTTTGATGGGGCGTTGTACGGCCCGTGTCATGCCCAATGGCCTGTTTAACGTGCCATGATGCTTGTCTTTGACCATTTTGCACTGTTATGTAGGACTGCATGGCCAAGTGTAAGGCCACAAAAGACCTCACAACTTGTGGGTAGTCACACGAGCCGTAGAGGTCCACGTGGACCTTCACTTGGCCTTAATTCTTCTCTAGTTACCTGGGCCGCTTTCGAATACACACATTTGTTTTCCTTTTTACGTTCATTTTCCTCTAATTCATCCCTTTAGCCATGCCTCAATAATTTATCATGAAAAACAACAAAAACAAACATCAAAATAACAAGTTTGCTTGAAAATTCGCAAAACTCCTTTGTTTAAAGCGTTATAAGAGTCGTATTTCTACGACTCATCAACATCTTAAACTTAGAATGATTGGTTGTCCTCAACCAATAATGACTCAACCAAATAACACATAAATAAAAGTGCTCACTCAAACTATGGATCACCCTACAATTTTCAACATATATGCCCCACTAACAAGTTTAAGAATGTGCTCACACCCCCGACGAACCCATAAAGATTAAGATAAACATCATGTATGCAAGGTCAGTCCATATATGATCAGGAATAAAGACATCCCAGTTAACTTTTAACCAACTAATGTAAAAGATAGTGCCCCCACCACAAAGAAGTCTCACTCTCAACATAAGCAAGTAAAACAGAGATTGGAATGTAGTCACTCACTCTCAAAAAATAACATTTAGTGGACACACACGTATTGATCTTGAACTTGCTCTGTTTACCTCATTCCTTAGTCAGTTGATTTTGCTAATTTTCTGGTGAGTGATATTATGTCAAAGGGCCTTAACCCTCACCAGAGAAAAAAGTTTCTTTTTGATGTGTGCAGTTACTTCTGGGATGTCCCATACTTGTTCTGAATATATGTTGATGAGGTTATTAGGCGGTGCATTCTAGAAGCGAAGATGTTGAATATCATGGAGGCGTGTCACTCATCCATAATGGAGGGGTCATCATAGTAGGGTTATAACGGCAAAGAAGATTCTCTGATGTGGGTACTACTAGCCTACCATCTATAAAGATGCCCACACCTTGGTGCTTGGGTGTGACCAGTGCCAGTGACAGGGAAAATCTCGAAGCGCCAAGAGCTGGCCATCGACTTCATGGGCCCATTTGTGAGTTCATACGGAATGAAGTACATCCTGGTGGCGGTGGATGAAGATGTTCATACACCAATAAGAAAGCAGTCACTGTCAAAAATTAACCTAATCGAAGGTTAGGGTTGAATCCACAGGGAATATAGGGTCTGACTATGAGAATTCACTATCAATAATTTCGAGTATCTATAACTAGAATCTCTAAATAGAGGGGGGGGGGTTATGATTCAAGATTAAAAACAAAAGTAAACACTATACTATAACACAAGAAAACATTAAATTTTGGGGATAACTTGGGAATTGTGTTCCCCATGGTTCGTTAGCTCGATTACCCTAGACAAAATAATTACAATTGGATATTCGCATGCAGGATGGTAAGTTAGATTCTTCCAACCCTCTTGTGAAGGTGAAGGTCAAATTTCACCATAGCACTTGGTCGGCTACCATGGTGTGCCAATAATCTATTATCTATTGTCCCAGTCAATCTCCCCTTGGTTAGATTTGGTTGATTAGATGAGAACACATCAATCGAATTTTGTCACCCACTTCCCTTTTTCTATTCATTACTACCTTGGTCGGGATCGTGATAGTAGGTAGGATTTAGTGTTAGCCACTACCAAACAACAATTAAAATGAAGGGAACTGGACAATACATGAAAAACCCCAATCATAGAAATGCTATAAACCTAGGTCATCTCAAGTCAACTACCCATGATTCTCACAACCCCAAGTTGTGGGTGCTTAGCTTCTCATACCTAAAGCAAAACCAACAAAAATGCAAAAACAAGGCATAGTTGAGAGTTTTACCCAAAATAATGAAGTTGAAAGCACCACAAGTTGTAAACTACAAGCTTGATATATTGTGAATGAATACAATATGAGATTTGCACTCCCCAAAAGTGGGGTTTCTAAGAGAAAATAAAAATCTATCCTAAAACCCTAAAATATTCTTGAGAGAATATTGAAAGATCAAGTTCAAATATTTGGAATCTCCACCCTTCTAAAAAAACCTAACTTAAAGTATTTATAGTATTTACAAAATAACCCTAAAAATTACATAGAAAAAATAGCTGGCAGCTGGTACAACTCACAGGTACGACTCGTAGGATAACCTACGAGTCATAATCGGGGTCTCGTAATAGGTTTTTGACATTTCGTACTCAAGTAGTATGACCCACTAGTATGAGTCATTTCTTGGGCTATGACTCACATTCTTCTCTCGTAGTCAAGGCCTCTAATTTTTGGCCCAAAGTTTTAGCTCTCTGTATCTTGCTATGAGTCTACCTATATGATACGACTCATAGGATGACCTCGTAAGGCTGACCTCCACTTAGCAAATTTCTAATTTTTTGTCTCTGTTTCTTGCTACGATCACTCTACGACTTGTATCTTGGGCTACAAATCGTAGGTGAGCTTGTATGTCTTGGGTTTCAGTAAAATCTGCAATTTTCTCCAAATCATGCCAACCTACCTTTTCTGCAATAACAACACAAACACACATAAAAATCATAAAAAGTCGCATTAAGAACTCACAAAATTCCTTGGTTTAGGCATAAAATGTGCTATATTTTGACAGTATATCAACACTCTTAACTTAGAATTATTGCTTGTACTCAAGCGACGACTCAATCTAAGCAGACAATGAGAAACACATAGCAGCTACACTAATGACATATAAATCATTTACTGTAATTTGGGTACCTAACTTTTATTTTCAAAACAAGATTGCAAAGCTACTAAGCAAAATAGAACACAAAGATGCATCTAGCAACCCAACTATGATAAGCTAAGGAGCATCAACCATCCACAATCACAGGTGTAGTCATATGTTAATCAAGTAGTGCAAACGCCCTCGTAGAAAAGAAGTCCCTCTTACTCACTCAAAAGGCATTTAGAATTCAGGGACTATGCAAGCATTCTCACTCTCACAATTAAAATTCATGAAGAATAATTAACATCATAGGCTTGCCTTTACACTTAACTTCCAGTTTGGTAACAAAGTGGATTTGGATCACTTTAGGACTTACTGGCTTGTTATAGGTTCAGGGGGCTTTGGTATAGAATTTTAGGCAAGTAATGACTAAATGCTATCCTTGAGCCATGTTCACCAACACCTTTCCCTTCATAACCCGACCATTTTCACTAAATCCACCATTATTCTCCTGTTTCAAGCTTTTCCCGGGTGTTTTCATTCTTTTTTTTTTTCAATTGTGCCTTATTTTTGAACTCATTTTTGATATTTCCTTCAATTCAAGGCACTTTTCTTTTCTTTTTCCTCCCCGGGCTCATTATGTTTTCATTTCTTTCTTTATTTCCTAACTAACCACATCATTGTTATTACTTTACCACAATAAAGGCCACAGTCAACTTAGGCTTTTAGCCTGAGGTGAAGTGCACAATATCTATTCCCCAAACCAGGGCCACAATTTGTAGCCACCCTTAACATAGGCTTTTAGCCTTAATCAAGATTCACATGTTCAAGGATAGACCAGGGCCAATATTAGGGTGTTTCAATCAAACAAAGTTAAGCTAGTAAAGTGTCAAGAAAGAAGGAGTACATGACAAGCTCAAACATTTAGAACAAAGGGTTCACTAACACATTTGGAAGGTCATTTAGGCGAGAGTGGGCTCACTAATAGAACAAATGCCTAAGATCCTGTCCAAATCAACCACATCACCAAAACCAATCTTAGAATACTAAGGCAAGTTCTGAGTCCATACATGATACATGAATGCAGCAAAATAAGCTCACAATACACTTGGCATTTGTACACACAATCAAGTATAGACTCGCAGGTCATGCTTCAAGCCTCAACTTACCTTTACATTATTAGAACAAACATTACCTGATAATCAAAATGCATGGTTGCATTAATAACCACAATCTCAAAAATTTGAAGGTATCCAATTTTTTTCAAATCATTCAAAAAGCATTTAAAGACTATGTTTATGCTAATAAATAATACTACTATGTATTTACACATTATTTACATGATCTAAACATGTAGGTTCAACAAAAAATTAAACATACATAAGGAAAAACAATCACAGCAAGAAAACCTTGGGATCAAAAGTAGGGAAAGTTATAGACTCGAGGCTACTCATACTTCACCTTAATCCATAACATCCCACACCCCACCAAAATAGAATACTTTGTCCTCAAAGTAAAGACATGAATGAAAAACAAATCACAAAAACATATATATAATATAAGTAAAAACAACATCCAACATAAAAGCATTTAAGCAAATCCAAAAACCAACATAATAAAATATTATCTAACAAGAAGATCAAAGTATCCATATATAAAAGATAAGGGCTGGGGTCAAAAATCAAACATCATGGTGCTCAAGCACCGGTATATATCTGGTCAGCAGGGTTCTAGGTCACGACTTTCTCCTTAGCAATCTAGGTCACAGCTGTACATGAGCTACCCTTTCCATGTAAAGGTTGTTGCTCTCTATCTCTATATATAGCCACTAGCAGGATCGACTTCTGCACCACCTCCTTTTCTATTGGCTCCTCCTCCGAGGCTGCTGTGTCATCAGGTTTAGGCCTCTTCTAGCTCAACTCTGTGTCATCTATCTCGAGGGGACTCTTCCTGTGAGCATGCAGACGGTTAGCTAACCAATCATAAACCTCATCACCTGCCGGTGCTATCTTCGGGACTACAACAAGGGCTGCTAACATCTACAATAAGTCGGCCTTAAATTTGGCCAACTCCTGCATCACTGCACTCATGTCAGTAGGCCGACCACCCTCAAGCCTCCACTGGATTCATGCCTCGAAAGCATCAACTCGGGCATCCATCGCTCTAACTCTCTCATCTACCAACTCGCGGGTGAATGCCTTTATCCTCTCCTCTGAATACCATATGGTTTGGATGACCCAAGGTCTGACATGTGCTGCAGCGGCTGGAGTAGTGCTGGTAGAGGCTGGAGTCAAACCCTGAGTTTGAGCCTCAATTAGGAATGGATCTGGTATAGCCAAAGGAGCTGCACAAGATAGGGCCACCGAGTTCTCATCAACTTTCATCAGGCTGGGATCCATAGTGTGTGTGGCCTCGATATGCTAGTCTCGGTGGGGGTCTATAAGAATACCTGCTACACTGCACAATCGGTGGATCAAAACAGGGAGTGGCAGTGAGGTATTTATCTGGACAGCAGACTCATGGATCTGCTCAGAGATAATTCGGGCCCAATCTATCTCATAACCAGCTAGAATGCTGACTATTAACATAGCTCGCTCCAAGGTGATCACATTATCCGTGAAAGTAGGCCAAATACGCTACCGGATAATGGACCACCAAAACATAGCCTGGAAAGAGAGGTGGGCTTTCACTATTGGATCTGCATGGTTTGTAACCCACATTGGCTCGAAACCCTACTCACATATCTAACTGACTATCCATTGTAGTAGCCTGGTCTTAGCCCCAACATCTTTCTCACTCATCGCTCTCCTCATTTTATCAAGGTGACCATTATACTCTGACGTGGACTGAGGCTCTTTATAAGTGGGCCCAAACTAAATTTGTTGGATAGCCTCTTTCAAAATAGGAACTCTCTGACCCCAGACTGGCACCACTCGTAACCTAGGATCCTCGATCGACTTCTTATTCTTCAGCAGCCCTCGACGAAGTGTAGCAAGATAAGCAGCATAAAACTCATGGACCAAGTAAAGGGCATACTTGCCCAGCTGCTGTGTACTCAATCGTAGTCCATGTTTGTCTATCTCTGCCTCTAACCCTGGCATCCTATCCAGTCCAGAGTCGTTCAACTTAGACTCCTCATAGAATTGTCGAATTGGTTTGCCCTGACCCTTTAGCTCTAGCCCCTGGTCATATATCTACTTCATTCCTGTAAGAACCAACTAGAGTCAGCTGGGGGCTATGATTGGACTTCTTCTTGCTAGATCTAGGAGGTGCCCTCAGACTCTAGCTCTAAACATGTAGGTTCAACAAAAAATTAAACATACATAAGGAAAAACAATCCCATGGGTATTTGAGCTATACATGCCTGAGTCTGCGCTATATTACCCTTGGGGTCTATTCTGACCCTGTGAACTTCTAGAGACCCCTCAGATCTCGCAGCCTTGGAAGATTCGTCCACCAATCTCTGTTGGAATGTTTGGATTGCTTGTTTGTATTTTGAAGGCATAATACCTGTAAGCCAACCACATGACAACAACACACAATGATCACATAACAAAGATCAAAGCAAAGATACTCAAAAAATGAAATTAAAAGAAAAATTTACTGATACAATTGCAGGTCTACAGTTACGAGATACAGGTACAACTCATAGTCCTATGAGTCATACACTAGACTCATAGTGCTAAGGTGCCTAAAAGAAATATCATTCTATTCACAAATACAAGCCACAGGTATGACTCGTAGCATGACCTACGAGTTGTAATCTGGGCTTGTAGTAGGGAACAGAGTACAAATTACAATAAGGCAACTACTACTAGTCCTTTACTACAAGTCGTAAAAGACACTAAGAGCCATAGATAGGTCTCATATGGTAAGAGTTAAGGGATCACAAGTGACTGTTGCTTCCTATGAGGGGCCACTACGACTCGTAGAGTGATCTTACGAGTCGTAATGGGTCCTTGTAGCAGAAAATAGATGGAATCTGTGATGCCTACAACCTTACCATAAGAACCATTAATGGATCAAAGCAATATTTAAACAACATTGAAGCAAACTCTATAGCACCAACGCAGATACACACAGAATCTCAACATCGAAGAATGTCAACCCCAAATAACAATAACTCTCACCAATCAAAGTCGATCCCACATTACATCAAGCAAAACCAAAAGCAATTTCATCTCCAAACTTGCACTCGGCTTTAAAAAATATTCCATAGAGATGCAAGAAGAATTCAAACACTTTCAAGTCAGGCTAACAAGATTTGGCATATTAAAACACACCCCCATTTTCCAACATCCCATTCTAACAATAATTTTCACAAGAATCAGAAAATAATTAAGCACCATACTCATGTGACCATCACTTTCATAGTTACAACTACCAACATAAGATTTCTGAAGAAGGCACAACTCAAAGCAACATTTTCAAGGCACTCAAACCCTTTATTTCTTCTCTAAACACAAACATCATCACATGGTTTGACTCCTCATGATTAAAACAACAACATGATCATCTTATGAGTAAAATGCACACAAGATTATCTTATGTGTAAAATGCATCAAAATAGTGCACTAAAACTAATCACAAAGCTTACTCGATGAGAGAAGAATCAAACCGATGCAAAGTAGAGACCAAAAGATGCCAAAAACCCTATAAAATAGTATCCTTGCCTGAGTACTCACCAAAAAATGATGTGGGTATCCAAAATTTGATTGGAATAGTGAATAGGAGGGAAAGGATTAGGGGATTTCTGGTTGCTTAAGGTTTGTGAAAATGATTTTGAAAATTTTGACCCCTTTAATACTAAATCGGGTCAGAGTTTTAAAAAGCTGCAGATCGAGGCTATGAGACCCCGACTATGAGTCATAGTGTTTCCTACGACTCGTAAGTCCTGGTCTTGTATCAGGCCTCAACACTTAGAAAAATTTAAAATGCATACCTGGGCACTACGAACTCTACTTACGACTCGTAGGATACCCTACAAATCGTAAGGTTGACTCGTAATGTGTGTGCTAACTTTTAATTCTCATTGTTTTCCTCTACGAGGCATGACTATGAGTATTAATAGTGACTACCACTCATAGGCCTGCTCGTAGCGGCAATTCCAAGTTCCATTTTTCTCACATCTTCAGTTCTTGAATTTCTACCTACAGAACAAATCACAGAACACAACCACCTTCAAAACATTACAACTTTATCAATGCCTTTCAACTTAAAACAAACAAACACCTTACTACCTAAGAATTTCAATAACCAAACCTACTTAAAACAAACCAACAATTATTAAAGATGCTTGGGTTGCCTTCCAAGAAGCGCCTTGTTTAATGTCGTGGCCCGACTTATTCATCATCCATTATCAGTAATCATCAGTTAACCAAACCTCACTCTTCAATTTATCTGGATGTTTCATTGATTGGCAGATGTCAAATACAACCTCTGCATCATTGACCATAAATCGAAGTTGACCCAAATTCATATCTACCAAAGCTCTTCTGGTGGCCAAAAATGGTCTTCCCAAAATAATAGGCACCTTGAAATCAACCTCATAATCAAGGATCACAAAGTTCATGGGAAAGATGAATTTATTAACTTTAACAAGCACATCAAGAAGTATTCCCTCCAGTAAGGTGCTCTTTTGGTGTTGATTCAATTGCAAAGAAACTTTCCCAAATTGTTGTTCTAGTTACTTAATCACCACTAAGTGAGACTCTAATTTTTGATTAATACTTGAGATATCAGCTTTCATTTCCTTTAAGGTCTCATCTTGGTGATCGGCTCTCTTCAATAACTTGTCAAACATCTCTTTAAACCTCGAAGTGCTTGGCACGACATCATGGTTGTAGGGCGGCACATAAGGACCATTCCTATAACCATTTATTCTACCCCATTTGGTATTTGGCACCCTTTCTCTTTCATAGTAACCACCTGGGTAATCTCTATAAGCACCATCACTATTGTGGTTCCGACCTTGATTACCGAAAGCTTGCCTCCAATAGTCTGAGTTGGACCCTTGGGGGTTATTTTGAAAACCCGCTGCTTGATTACTCACAAAACAAACATCTTCATCAAAGAATAGATCTTCATAGATGGGAGCTTTAGGAGGCTGGTGAGTCACCACTTTGTCACTTACTTGGTGTTGCTTTAAGACCAAGACCATACTTGTATGAAGTTTAGCAAGTTTCTCCATGATCTCTTCATTGACCTTTGCTTGCTCATTATTGGTGTTGATCGCACAAAAAGTCTTCATTGCACCTCGCTCTTATTGACCCCATGCTTGGTTGGTTTTAACCACTTTGCTATATCCTTGCGGCTATCATTGCAAAAGGTTGGTCAAGAAACATGCCTCCCTTTATTGTGTCGGCACAAGCTTGACTATTCTCATCAAGTGCCTGATAGAAAATCTCAACCAAGGCATCATCAAAAATCTTATGATCAGGGACCATCCTCAAGCACTTAGTAAACCTCTCCCATGTTGTGCTAATAGACTCACCCAGCAAAATCTTATGATCAGGGACCATCCTCAAGCGTTTGGTAAATCTCTCCCATGTGGTATTAGTAGAGTCACCCGACAATTGCCCAAAGTTGTTTATTTGATCTTTGAGCTTTAGCTTCTTAGATCTTGGGAAATATCTTTCAAGAAACACTCTCTGAAGCTCTACCCAATTTGTTATTGTACCCAGAGGAAGCTCAGACAACCACACAGCTGCATTTCCAGTCAAATGCAATGGAAACACCCGCAAACCAATGGCATTAAGAGAAAGATTTTGTGTCCCCATGACACTCTTGCAAACAAAACCACATTATAGAGATGATAATGAGGATCCTCCGAAGGTAACCCTGTGAATAACCCACAATTTTGGAGCATTTGAGTAATCCACTTGACAATGAGAACATAGCATCTGCCGGTAATAGAGGCAACACTATAGCACTAGTAATGTCCATGACCATAGGGATCAAACAATACTGATTCCATCCATAAGCATTCTTGTTGAAGTCCCTAAGTTGCGGCATATTATCCCTAGGTGGTGGATTCTTTTCTCTTCCCATATCATCATTCATATTCATTTCTTCCTCAACCACGATATCCTCAGTCACTTGAGCCATTCTTCTAAAGAGTTACTATATCACCAAATTAATCAGAGCGAAGTAATTATCTTGGCTCCTTATGTTGGGCATACAACCTAGTACACCCTGCAGTTAAAATTAAACAACCAAAAATAAAAACAAAAGTAAAATACAAAAGAGTCTAGAAATTAATACTTAAACTAATTAACAATGAAATGAAGTCAAAACCTAGTCGTATTCCCTAACAACAGTGCCACAATTTTTGATGATGTTCACACTGTAATAAGAAAGTTGCGTACAACAGAACAAGCCTTAGTGATTGAGGTTTTTGTCCTTGACGAAGTCTGAGTAGTCAAGGATTGTGCGATCGTTATCAGTAATTAACTTAACTGAAGGTTAGGGTCGAATCCACATGGAATACATGGGTTGACTATGAGAATTTACTATCAATTATTTCGAGTATCTATAACTAGAATCTCTTAATGGGGGGGGGTGGTTTATTATTCAAGAATAAAAGCAAAAATAGACACTATACTATAATACGAGAATACACTCAATTTTGGGGACAACTTGGGAATTGTGTTCCCCATGGTTCGTTGACTCGATTACTCTAGACAATATAACTACAATTGGAGATTCACATGCAAGATGGTAACTTAGGTTTTTCCAGCCCTCTTGTGAAGGTGAAGGTCGAATTTCACCATGGTGCTTGGTCTGCTACCATAGTGTGCCAACTAACCGTTACCTATTGTCCTAGTCAACCTCCCCTTGGTCAGGTTTCGTTGATTAGATGAGAACACATCAATCGAATTTTGTCATTAACTTTCCTTTTCCTATTCATGACTACCTTGGTCGATATCATGATAGTAGGAAGGCCGTTACCAAACAACAATTAAAATGAAGGAAAATGGACAATACATGCAAAACCCTGATGATATAAATGCTATAAACCTAGGTCATCTCAAGTCAACTACCTATGGTTCCCATAACCCCAAGTTGTGAGTGCTTAGCTACACATGGGTAAAGTAAAACCAACAAAAAAGAAAAAACAAGACATAATTGAGTGTTTTACCCAAAACAATGAAGTTGAAAGCACCACAAGTTGCAAACCACAAGCTTGATATATTGAGAATGAATACAATATGAGATTTGCACTCCCCAAAAGTTGGTTTTCCAAGAGAAAATAAAAATCTATCCTAAAATTCTAAAATATTTTTGAGAGAATATTCAATGATCAAGTTCAAATATCTGGAATCTCCCCCTCTCTAAAAAACCTAACTTAAAGTATTTATAGTATTTACAAAATAACCCTAGAAATTACACAGAAAAGACAGCTGGCAGTTGGTACGCCTCACAGGTGTGACTCATAACAGGTTATTGATATTTTGGATTCAGCTGGTACGACCTACTGGTATGAGTCATTTCTTGGGCTATGAATCGTATGTTACTCTCATAGTCTAGGCCTTCAATTTTTGGCCCAAAGTTTTGGCTCTCTATTTCCTGCTATGAGTCTACCTATACAAGCTATATCAAGACCTATGACTCATAGGATGACCTCATAAGGCTGACCTCCACTTAGCAAATTTCTAATTTTTGGTCTCTCTTTCTTGCTATGAGATCACTCTACGACTCATAGTTGAGCTCGTATGTCCTGGGCTTCAGCAAAATCTGCAAGTTTTCTCCAAAATCATGCCAACCTAACTTTTCTACAATAATAACACAAAAATACATAAAAACCATAAAATATCGCATTAAGAACTCACAAAATTCCTTTTAAGCATCAAATGTGCTGTATTTCGATAGCACATCAGTGGACTATGTCTCCAAATGGGTGGAGGTGGTTGCATTGTCAAATAATAAGAGCAAGAGTGTTGTCCAATTTTTGAGGCGGAACACCTTTTCCAGATTTGGGACACCCAGAACTATCATCAGTGATGGCGATTCTCACTTCTGTAACAAGGTTTTCCATGTAGTGCTACCAAAATATAGAGTACAATAGCATAAGGTTACCACACCTTATCACCCGCAGACTAGTGTACAGGTTGAAGTGTTTAATAGAGAGATCAAGGAAATCTTGACCAAGTCTGTGAATGCTACCCGGACGAATTAGGCGAGGAAGCTAAATAATGCATTTGGACCTATAGGACAGCTTACAAGATACCCATTGGTATGTCCCCATATCAGTTGTTGTTTGGTAAAGCCTGTCATCTGCCCGTGGAGTTAGAGAATAAGGCATATTGGGCTTTGAAGAAGCTCAAT
This sequence comes from Solanum virginianum, assembly GCA_000787875.1. Lineage (NCBI taxonomy): Eukaryota > Viridiplantae > Streptophyta > Magnoliopsida > Solanales > Solanaceae > Solanum > Solanum virginianum. Next base: position 63,499 of record DF358640.1, read on the forward strand.
ATGAATTGGGAGGAGGCTAATGACTTGAGACCTGACCAACTCAATGAGTTGGATGAGTTTTGCCTCTACGCGTATGAGAGTGCAACACTATACAAACAGAGGATAAAGGTCCAGCATAACAAGTATATGGCCTAATAAAGCTTTGGTGTTGGTGACAAGGTCTTACTGTACAACTCCAGGTTGAGACTCTTCCCAGGTAAACTCAAGTCATTTTTGTCTGGCCCGTACATGATTAGCCAAGTATTTCCCTATGGTGCAATTGACCCAGAAGCAGAAAACGTGGATCGATTCAAGGTGAATGGGTAGAGAGTGAAGTAATACTTGCGTACAACAGAACAAGCCTTAGTGATTGAGGTTTTTGTCCTTGACGAAGTCTGAGTAGTCAAGGATTGTGCGTTGTGCCGCAGTATTAAATTAAGCGCTCCATGGGAGGTAACCCATTCACTGTAACAGTAGTTGTGTATGTATATATATAGGTCATGCATTTTTCTTGTTTTTATTCATATTTACAAGTTAGTACAGGTGCCATTTTGGAGGTCGCAAGCGCACATGGGGAGGAAGGTGAAGCTGGACGTCATAACAACTGGAAGTTGGCAAAATGTAATGCCACATGCTGCTGCACAGACCGTCTGACCTGGGATAGTTCATGGGACCACTCATCCGGCATTATGCTCATGACTCAAGCGCATTAATGAGATGATATTGATGATGTGTGACCACACGGGTACACGACCCATCAATATTCACATGGCCCGTGTGGCTAGTCATCCGGTAGGCGCGCATGGTGTGAGGTGTTTATTCGAGAAATTGGCCAAGTTAGGTGGCACATTTGGTCCACATGGACCGTGCAACGTGTCACGACTAGTCAGATGAGCTATCTGGTCATATCAATGCGCATAAATCTAGACAAGTGGGAATTCCATCAAGGCCAATCAAATGGGCACTTTTACATGGATTGTCCCACTCCCGATGAGTTGTAGGATGCACCGTCCGATGTATGCACACATGACCTAAGTAAGTACTATCCAATTTCACTTAGGTTGGGCCAACGGAGGGTCCAAATGGACTATGACACCTGTTACGGGCCATGTGGCCGCTTGTCCAGTAGGCATTGATAGGTCAAAAGTTTGACCAAGGGTTTTAAATCCCCTTATTTGGTCCTAACAACTCACTTTTCACTTTCCCTTCTCTCTCTAAACACATGACTCCCTCTCTCTTTCTTACTATTTCCTCTTCAAAATCCCCAAAAATTTTACTATATTATTTGTGATGATTTGTGAGTTAATCACATGATTCATAGCTTAATCTAAATGTAGAGCTCAAGTTTTTAAAGCAAGTCTTCTTCTTCGTTTCTATTTATCAAGTAAGAACTAAATGCTCTATCTTCTAATATTGATTTTGGTGCTTGCATGTGTAGATCTTAGTCAAAGATTAGTTTTTTCTTGATTTAAAGAATCATAATTTACATTGTTGATGTTGGGTGTGCATGTGGTGGTGAAAACCACCATTGTTGAGTTCTTAAGGTCTTAACTATGAAAGTAATGATTTCGGGTGATATTTTGCATGATTTTTGGGGAAATTGACTTGTATAGGCTATTGTGTTGATTGAATCATGATTGAATAGGGTGAAGTTGCATGAACTTGTGTGTTTGAGCATTATAAGTTAAAAATTGGTAAAAGGGTGGTCGAACAACCATTTACATGGACCATGTCATGTTTCACGGACCGCATAATGGCCCTTTCCACGCTGTCTGCCAAGCTACACAGCCAAGTGCCCTCTGATAGGCCCTTTTATCGATCGTGTCTCATTACACGGGCTATGTAGTGTCCCGTTGACCCTGTTCCACCTGCATTATTTTACTTAGGTTTTTTATTATTTTTAATTCACATATGTTCTTAAGTGCAATTGCCCTATGATAGACCAGGTGACGCCACTCTTAAGGGTTATTGTCATTTTTATGGCACAGGGAAAATCTGAGTACCCATTAGTGCGTCAACCTATGTGTGGAATTATTTCTAATGATGGGTGTTCCTTTGTGGAACTTACAGATACTATGGGTCCATGCCACAACTTAGTCAGACATAGTGAAAAGGATAAGCCTGTGTCACACCTCCGTGACTCCCCGACCGTATTATCTAGCAACCAGACTTAGAGTGACTTAGGCGATGACTCCTCCAGTGGGTCTAAAGATCGATATAGAGGCAATGTCTCCCCTCACTCTCTTCGTACTATGCGGGCCCATTCATCAGGCCATCATAGATCTCCCCAGTCTGAAGAGAGGGTTCCTTCCACGGGAGTTGAGGAGGAGGCATATGCCCCAGAACATGAGGGGAACACTTTAGACCAGGATGAGCAGGGGCAAACTCCGAAGCCTGAGGGTCACGACACTGAGGAGCAGGTAAATGAGGTCGAACTCTGGGACTAGTGATGATGAGGCTATTCATTTTGCAGTCTCCTGGACGACGGACCCCGAAATGGCCAGGGCACTTATTGTCTTTCTCAAGGGCCGGTGGATAATCCCAGAAGCTAAGGATATCTACACTAACAGAATTATAAAAGGTTCTGGGGGTTCAAACAGCGGTCGGTCATTCAGAAAGTTTGGGTCATCACCAACCAACTTGACAGAGTTCTGGATAAAAGTAATAAGTTCGGTTATATGGCATAACCACCTGGGCACTATAGGCCTGCCATAGTTAAAGAGTTCTATTCCAACTATGCCGCTAGTCTACTGAACTTTGTGGAGGGTACACAGTTAAGAAAGGTGAATAGACAGGTTGCACTTACTAGGTCCCCGTGGTCACATGTGATAGTACACGGTAAACGAGTGAATATCTCAGAAACCACCATGAACCAATTCTTATTTGGGCCAGATTACCAAGCTCCTCTAGATGTCCAGTTCATAGATAAACACATGTAGATTCTGGATGCGGTACAGATGTCTAATTCGTCATCTAGGGCTCATTATTGGGATGGATCGCAGAGCAAATAACCATTCAGGAGGTGGAGGCACCTTGGGTTACAGACCCCAAGTATCCTATCACCATAGCGTCATTGCTATTTGCTGCCAAATTTTGATGGTCGGTGGTGCAGGCCAGGTTGCGACCCACAGGAAATGACAATCTACTCCAACTATTGCATGCCTCTCTAATAGCATGCCTAATGTCCAGATACAGAGTAAATATGGGCAGAATTATTGCTTGTGAGATGAGGGACTAAGCTTTATCTGAGAGAGCTGGCATGCCCTTCCCATGTGTAGTTCGTGCCTCTTGCAAATAGTCAAATTTTTTCTAAGATAAGTTGATTG
>DF358640.1:73436-91525 GCA_000787875.1 Solanum virginianum
CTAGCTCTTAAGAGCTAGCAGCTACCACCAGACTGAGAGTCTTTCTGAGGATGAACCCACCTGTTTTCACTGGTATCAGAGCATTAGGTTGTCAATAGTCCTCGACATCCAACACACCATATTGATTAGAGCCTTATTTATGGTTGTATTGTGTACCATCACTATGAGTAAGAGGCTATGAGATGTTTTAGGAAATATTTCCCTTCTTCTTACTCTATATCATTCTATAGAACTTAACATAAGGCCCAATGAATGTTCTTTGCTATACTAGATCATGCCTAACAAAAGAGGAAGAAGAGCTCACACACCGGAGGAACAACGAAATATTTCCCTTCTTCTTACTCTATATCATTCTATAGAACTTAACATAAGGCCCAATGAATGTTCTTTGCTATACTAGATCATGCCTAACAAAAGAGGAAGAAGAGCTCACACACCCGAGGAACAACTGGCTCATGGAGAGCTCCAGGATGCTCTCACCTTACTAGCTCAGGTTGTGGTTAATCAAGTCAATGAAGGGGCCCAAGCCCCTTATGCTCCTACTCTGGCATCTAGGGTAAGGGATTTCATGAGGATGAACCCATCAGAGTTCAATGGATCTAAAGTTGATGAAGACCTTCAAGAATTTATCAATGAGATATACAAAGTGTTGGCTATTATGGGTGTTAGATCAGAGGAAAAGACGGAGTTGGTGGCTTACCAACTCAAGGGGGTGGCTTATATATGGTACACTCAATGGAAGGAGAAGGAGGGGAAAATAAATGTAGTTTTATAGGAGGAGTTTAAGGGGCTTTCCTCAATCGATTCTTTCCTCTTGAGCTTAGGGAGGCCAAAATGATGGAGTTCATGAATTTGAAGCAAGGATCCATAAGTGTGAGGGAGTATACCCTCAAGTTCAACCACCTCTCAAAATATACTCCACACTTGGTTGCCAACACGAGGTCTAGAATGAATAAGTTTGTGATGGGTGTATCCGATTTGGTGAGTGAAGAATGTCATACCACTATGTTGATTAGTGACATAGATTTTCCCCACTTGATGAATTATGCCAAACAACTAGAGAGGGAGAAGTTAACAAAGAGGAGTAATGAGGCCAAGAGGGCCCATTTTGATGGTAAGTTCCAAAGTCGCATGGCCGGTTTCATCAAAGCAAAGGGTCCTCATATACTCGTAATAGAAGGTTTGCAATGACTACCCAAGGGCCCAAGGTGATCGTGGTGTGATGCCTAATGCTATGTGTCCAAAGTGTGGTAGGGGTCATAGTGGCCCATGCTTGAGGGATACTAATGCTTATTTTGGTTGTGGAGAAATAGGCCACAAGATGATTGATTGTCCACGTAATTACAACAAAGGTAAAGATGTTTATCTATAAGGTCGAGGTGCTAATGCTGTTCCTTTTGGGAGAGCAAGTCAACCAGGTGATGCCCCAAGGCACAATCGGTTCTATGCACTCCAAGGGGGACAAGGGGTTGATGAGATGTCTGATGTCATCACCAGTATATTAAAAGTCTTTGATTTTGATGTGTATGCATTGATTGACTCGGGTGCCACTCTATCTTTTGTTGCTCCTTTTGTTGCCAAAAAGTTTCATGTTAAGCCCGAATTATTGTGTGAGTCTTATGAGGTGTCTACTCCCATTGGTGCATCTATTGTTGCTAGAAAGGTCTATCAAAATTATCCCATTTGCATCTTGTATAAAATATTTCCTTGTGTTCTTGTTGAGTTAGATAAGGTAGATTTGATGTCATTCATGGGATAGATTGGTTGCATGCATATTATACCTCTATTGATTGTAGAACCTGCAAGGTCAAGTTCCAATTCCCAGATAAATCTGTCTTTGAGTGGGAGAGTTATGATGTGGTGGTCAAGGGTAGGTTTATCTCGTGCATTAAAACCCAAAAGTTGATCTCTAAGGGGTGTCTCTATCATCTTATGGGGGTTAGGGATGTTGAGTCCAAAGTCCTTCCTATAGAGTCGATTCCAGTGGTTAATGAGTTCCTTGATCTCTTTCCAAATGGCCTTCTTGGTGTTCCTCTTGAAAGGAAAATAGACTTTGGTATAGACCTCCTTCGTGATACTCAACCCATTTCTATTCCCCCTTACCTTATGGCCCCAGTGGAGTTAAAGGAGTTGAAGGAGTAATTGAGGGATTTGTTGGAGAAGGGTTTTATTAAGCCTAGACAATCACCTTGGGGTGCAACGGTGTTATTTGTGAAGAAGAAAGATGGGTCCCTTAGAATGTGCATTGACTACCGGCAACTTAATAGGGTCACCATAAAGAATAATTACCCCCTACCAAGGATTGATGATCTATTTGACCAACTTCAAGGGGCTAGTTACTTCTCTAAGATTGATCTTTGATCTAAGTATCACCAAGTGAAAATGAGGGAGTGTGACATTCCCAAGTTAGCCTTCCAGATGTCCGGGCATCATCAAGTGAAGGTAAGGGAGTGGGACATTCCCAAGACGGCTTTTCAAACTAGGTATGAGCATTATGAATTTATGGTTATGTCTTTTGGGTTGACCAATGCAACAGCTATTTTCATGGATCTTATGAATAGGGTCTTTAAACCCTACCTTGATTTGTTTGTGGTGGTTTTCATTAATGATATTTTGATCTACTCTCATAGTAAGGAGGAGCATATGAGTCATTTGAGGGTGGTGTTTAAAAATTCAGAGAAGAGAAGTTGTATGTCAAATATGAGAAGTGTGAATTTTGGTTGAAAAAGTTTGTCTCTCTAGGTCAATTAGTGTGGGGGATGGTATTGAGGTGGATCCTATAAAAAGGAAGTGATTAGAAATTTGCCTAGACCTTTGACCCTATCGGGCATTAGAAGTATCTTAGGTTTAGCGGGTTACTACCAGAGGTTTGTGAATGAGTTCTCTTCCATTGCTTCTCCCATGACTAAGTTGACTCAAAAGAAGGCTAAGTTTATGTGGACCGAAGAGTTTGAAAAGAGATTCCTACTTAGAAGTGGGAGGAAATTAACATGGATTTTGTGGTTGGGTTACCTAAGACTGAAAAGGGTTTTGATTCTATTTGGGTTGTTATTGATAGAATGACAAAGTTAGCTCATTTCCTACCGGTTAAGACTACTTATGGGGCCGAAGACTATGCTAACTTGTACATTCATGAGTTGGTTAGATTGCATGGGATGCCCTTGTCTATCATATTCCAAGCCAAAGAGACTATCCAAACTCTTGAGGATATGCTTAGAGATAAGGATATCCTTTGGAGGAATCAACAAGTCGAAAGTGCTACATGGGAGGCCAAAACGGACATGCAAGAGCGATATCCTTATCTCTTTAATTTTACTCAAACCAAAGGTACTAGTTCTAAGTTCCCTATATGATTTCAACTCTTATGTTTCAGCCCCTATGTCATTTGCATGCATTCATGTTTATGTTGACGAGTCCATAATGATTTTTGGCACTTATGTTGAGATTTTGAAAATGATATTTAAGTGTATTATTACATTCTTATTGGGGGTGATTTCCTCATGATTACTCTTCTTATGTATTCTTCTTTGACATTTAAGGATGAATGTTCCCAAGGGGGAAATATTGAAATGACCCCAAAAAGTGTCCTAAAATGTGCCTTGAAAGTGCACAGAATCGTAATTTCCATATAGCTCAAAATCCAAGCGTGATATTAAAAGTCCAATTTTATATTCTTGATCAGGGGGTAAGATTGAGCGGAAAATGGGTCTAACCCCAATTTTAGAGCAATCATATCAAAATTCAAAAATCCATAATTTTGCTTATCTAGTGTCTGTCCACGATGGTACCGCGACACGCTTCCATCGCGAACCAATATTATTTTTGCACTATTTTCTTGTTTGGTCTTACACTTTTGGTTCTTGGGTCTAAATCTTTTTATGGGTGAAAATACCTATAGTTAGCCATATTCCATCTTCATATCATACAAGACATTTCCAATACTCTCCCAAACACTTAGCCAAATATTTTACTCAAAATCAAGGGTTCCAAACTCATTCCGGATCTTAAGGATTTCACTCAAGCTTCAAGTCTCCATTCCAATCTTCATCAAGAAATCCTCCAAACCTAAGGTATGTGGGTTTCAACCATTGGGTCCTTTCATCCATGATGCCCAAGCTTTCTTTTCACCTAAATTACTAGTTTCTAAGTTGATCTTACTTACGGGTTTTCTATTCTGAATTTGATTATGAACTATGTTAGGGTTTTCTAAAAGTGTGACTGTTTAAGCATATTTTGAGTTATGAATCTTAAACCTATCTTGAGATTTCATGAAGAATTTTGATGTATATTGCATTAGGGTATTACCAAGTGTTGGTGGGTGGTTTTACATTAAGTTTTCTTGCATGACTTCACTCTTGAATTGCATGATTTTACACTAGCATTACACACCCACCAAGTGTTTAATAAAATGTCCAAATTATGTTTATTGAGTTATTGAAGGCCTAATGTATGGCATATGAGTTAAGAGACTTTATGATTATGAAAGGACGGTATACATATATTGATTTCATGAGAAGTATCTATTGTGTTGTGAGTTGACCATAGCTAATTGAGGGGTGATGCCTCAACCACCTCGAATGGGGGTGGTAAGCCATCAACCAATTGAGGGATTGATACCTTAATCACTTTCAGCGGAGGGTGGCCATGTACATCAATTAATTAAGGGGTTAGAACCTCAATCTCCTACGATAGGTATGGTAAGCCATTAACCAATTGAAGGGTTGATACCTCAATCACTTCCGGTGGAGGGTGCTCATGTCTGTCAACCAATTAAGGGGTTGGTACCTCAATCACTACTAACGGGTGGTTTTACTAAATTGCTTGGTCTACGATGATGGTGTCCTAATACATATGTAATGTGTTCTTTGTAAGCATATTTTACTTCAAGCATCACTCATGCATGTCATGTTGGTATATGGTCATTTATTGCCTATTTATGTATTTTGAATATATTCCCTATCTCTTGTTGCATTGCATCCTACATACTTAGTACATTCAAATATACTAACTTATACCCTATGCCTATATGATGTTACCATGTAGGAATCAGAGCTCCACTTGATCATCCTTCTCCTCCATATGGCTAGTACGATTACTCCCAAGATAGTTAGTGAGTCCTTAATTTCCCGACAATGTCTTTGATTTTATGCTATGTATAAAGACTCTATTTCCTTTTATTGTATTCTTTGACTATGAGGGTGAGCCCGGTTGCTTGTCTTGGCCCTCGGTAAGTTCTATTTTTAGACGTGTTGTTGGATAAGTTATGTAAAGATGCTATGAGCCTTGACTCTTTTTGACTCTTTGATGTTTTGTGATATAAAAGATGTCCCTTAGTCTCATGTTTCCTTATTCCTACTCTTTTATTATTATTTAATTGCTTTCTTGACCAAGGATGTGTGATGATATGTTAAGAGGCTTGATTGGGGTCCCTTCAGGTTCCCCATTTGTCGTGTCATGTCTAGGCCCTAGGCTTGGGTCGTGACATTATTCTTCTGTTATTGAGTTGATGATGTGATTATGAGGATATGTAGTTCTCTTGGGGAATCAACAATGGTTTTTCAAGTGTCGGCCATGCCAAGGGTACCCTCCCAAGGTGTAGGAGACATGGAGAGGTAGGTGTCCCACAAATATCAATAGTCCAACTCGATTGACTTGGCCCCTTGTTTCCACTTGTGGAGGCACCTCTGCCAAATGGAATAGGCAATAAAGCCACCTTGCACCCACTAAGTAAAGTTCTCAGCATTGCTAGCTGAAGCATTCCTTTGGGTTATGGTGCGTCTTGGAGGCATGATCTGCAATCGCGTAACGCACGAGTTAGATAGGTGCTTTGTAGACTTTTAACTTTATTGCACAAATTCACAACATAAGAAAGGGTAAAAATTCCTAATGTCCTATAGCCTCCTGCTTGTGGTGCACAATATACACATAAATAAGATTCTACTAGACATGGTTTCATAGACTTCCTAGGACTCTTGAACTCTGTACTCTGATTCCAAGTTTGTCACACCCCGTGAGGGTATCTTTAACGTAGCTGGCACTCAAAGACTATTGCTAGCCCCTGGGAGAACAACGTGGCCTCGTTGTCACATCGTACTCAATAGCGAAAGAATGTCTCAAATAGAAAGGCATCATATCAATAATATAAATAACTCAACTAGCTCATAGTTTTCCAACGAACAAATTTAGAAATACAAAATACTTAACAATCCTCTACTCAGTGTATATGAATCCTCTACTCAACAATCTAGATGGTATCATAACAGGCCTTGAACACCCCAAATCAAAGAAAGAAAATGTACTAAATTGAATTATAATATAAAAAGGCTCCTCTAGAAAAGCAAGGAGGGCTCACCAATTTTGGAAATGTACTAATCGGACCTCAAGGATGCAGGGGTTGAAGTCCTCTATCGCCTAATGACGCAGGCCTAAATGGATGTCAGTACATGAGATATACTGGCATGTAAAATAGCTCAAAAAAGTAAAGATCCACTCACTCACCTCGGCTCAACATCTCATGGTCAACTCAGTACATGCAAGTTTAAAGTAAATCACATTTTTAAAAGTAAACTCCATATGATTAGACTCATTTTAAAATGTCATGCTGAATCAAAGTTGCTCGGGAGTTTCTCTTAACTGACATCCAATCCCATCACCTTTAGTTTGGTGATGCACAACGAAGGCCATATCGTTACCACGCTCGTCCTTAACTTGCCATGGAAAAAGGCGATCAACTCTTTCTTGGATCTATAGTAAATGTCCACTTGCGGGACAAAAGTCGCCAGAACTAGCTGTAATGACTATCCTATACTGGCAATGTAGTTCTATGGGTTAAAGTAGTTGTATACTCGCTCCTCGCTTGGTGCTCAATACTCCACCTAAGATTAAAACATGTTCAATTCATCAATCCACTCAATCCTCTCAATACTTAATCAATCAACTCAAATCTCAATGTTCAATCAATCAAATCAAATCTTAATGCTCAGCTCAAATCAGTTTATCATCAGTTCAATCAACCAATACAAACAATCAGCTCGACTCAAACTCAAAAGATCATTTAGATTCACTCAAATTGACCCATTATGATATTGCAAGCAAGATGATTTTATATATATATATATATATATATATGAAATGTATGTAACCATATGCAACATGTTTTCCATTCTCAATCATACTCAATTTACTCAACTCAAATGCTCGTGTTTCTCAACTCAAATGCTTGTGTTTTTTTAACTCAATGATATGCATGGATTTTCATGAAATCATGCAATTTAGGGTTCATACTATCAAGTAGGAAATACATATGTAAATCTCATATTGATATTTATGCAATATAGGAATTATCTCATGTAGTATAATAAGACCTCATGATGAAAGAAAAGATTTAGAGTTAGGGTAATAGAATTTCTCAAAATCTCATCTCTTTCCCAAATCTAGACTCAAGATGATGAAAGGGGCATGTGAAGAAAGGAATTTCACACTTTGGTAAGCCTTCATACCTAGGAATAGGGGGAATAATCACTCTCCAATCAATCTTTGCACTTGAATTAAAAACCCTAGTTTCTTTTTTCTCCTCTAGTGCTCTCAAGAACTCTCAAGTATGAAGAATGGTGAATAATGGCTTAGGATTTGGTCTAAAGACTTTATTAAAGCCTAAAATGACCAAGGGTTTAATGGAATAGAAAAAAACCCCCTTATTAAAATTGTCGCTGGGGTCTACGAGACTTTGTCTACGAGACTTTGTCTACGAGTCGTAGACACACTATGAGTTGTATTCTATGAGTCATATTCAATGAGTCATTGATAGCCTCTCGTAAATAAAGGATCTAAAAATCTGAGTTTTTGGAAATTATCATGAAACCCCTCTCTATGAGTTGTAGCTATTCCACAAGTTATAGACACCTTTCATAAACTAAAGGGTCCTAAAACTAGAGTTACTGAAATTTGTTGTGAGACCTCCTCTTCGAGCCATAAACCTCTTCTCATATATAGGCCTCAGGCTTAGAGAATTTCATCAAGTCATCTGGGGTTTTATAAGACCCATTCTACGAGTCATAGATTGGACTATAAGTTGTAAATGGCTCTCATGAACCTCTTTCTACAGCTTTTCTTAGTTATTTCATCAGCACCATCTGCACATCTACACCAAACCAGGTAGAAAGAAGTAAGGGGTATTACAGCCTCAGTACAACTGAACCAAGCAAGGTGAAGGACATAGGTCTTAATTCCAGAAGAGGTCCTCTAGCTATGCACCATCTTCAGCCAATACACTAACCCCGAGCCATAGGTATGATTACACTTCTCAAGGTCAGCGAAACTTTAGGGCACAGGGTACACAGTCTCAAGCCAATGTGACTCTTGGCTCTAAAGGAAAGGCATCTTATGTGAAATGTGGTAGGGTGCATCTGGGAGAATATAGAGATGGAGGGAATGGTTACCATAAGTGTGGCCAGCTAGGCCATTTTCAGAGGGAGTGTTCGATATGGGGCAATAAGACCCAGTCCTCTACCACAGTTTCACCAACGAGAGGTAACTAGAGGGGTACTGCACCAAAGGCAGGTTGTGGGATAAAATGTCTATCTGCGATGGGAAATTAACAAGACCAAGAGGTTGTACCAAATGTTATGACGGGTATGCTTTGAGTTTTTACTTTTTCTTGCTATTATGTACTTGATCCATGTGCAACTTGTTCTTTTGTGATGCCATATGTGGCTAGTAAAGTCGAGATCCATTCCTGAATATTTACTTGAGCCATTTTCTATTTCTACTCCTATTGGGGAGTCCATTCGAGCCAAGAAAATCTATAAAGATTGTGTGGTGTTCATCCATCATAGGGATACTCTCACCGATTTTATTAAATTAATGATGGTCGATTTTGATGTGATACTTGGTATGGACTGGCTTCACGTTTGCTATGCCTTTGTTGATTGCAGAACCCAAACTATCAAATTTCAGTTTATGAATGAGTCTATTATTGAGTGGAAGGGAGATTCTGTTGCACCAAAGGGTAAGTTTATTTCTTACCTCAAGGCCCGAAGACTGATCTCTAAAGGATGTATCTACCATCTCGTGTGAGTCAAGTCTGATGATGTTGAGGCCTCTACTCTTTAGTTTGTCCTAATTGCGAGCGAGTTTCCTGATGTATTTCTTGCATATTTGCTCAGAGTCCCTTCTAATAGGGAGATCGACTTCAGAATTGATGTTTTTCCTGACACCCAGCCCATTTCTTTTCCACCCTATAGAATGCCCCTGTGGAGTTGAAAGAATTGAAGGAGCAGTTAAGGGACTTGCTAGAAAAGGGACTCATAAGGCCAAATATCTCTCCATGGGGTACTCCAATTTTGTTCGTGCGAAAGAAGAATAGTTCCCTGAGGATGTGTATTGACTACCGTTAGTTGAACAAAATGACAGTCAACAATAAGTATCCCCTTCCGAGGATTGATAACTTGTTCAACCAACTTCAGGGTGCTACTGTTTCTCTAAAATAGACCTCAGATCAGCCTATCATCAATTGGAAGTGAGAGAATATGACATCCTAAAGATGACTTTTTGAATACTATATGGTCACTTCAAGTTCTTGGTGATGTCGCTTGGGTTAACAAATGCACCTACGACCTTCATGGACCTGATGAACAAAGTATTCAGACATTATCTTAGCATGTTCATGATTATGTTCATTAAAGATATTCTGGTGTATTGCAGAGATGAGGAGGAGCATTCTAATCACCTCAGAATTGCTTTGCAGATGTTCAGAGATTATGAGTTATATGAAAATTTTTCTAAGTATAAGTTTTGGTTCAAATTCGTGACTTTCTTGGGTCGTGTGGTTTTTGGAGATGAAATTTATGTAAATACTTAAAGGATCAAGGCAGTTAAAAATTGCGCAAGGCCAACCTCACTGATCGAGATAAGGAGTTGTCTATGATTGGTTGGCTATTACTAATGGTTTGTTGATGGATTTTCTTCCCTACCTTCACCATTGACTAAAGTGACTCAGAGAAAGGTCATGTTATAATGGTCTAACGAGTATGAGAGAAGTTTTTAAGAGCTAAAGATAAGATTAACTACCATTGTAGTGTTGACCTTGCCTGATTGGATGGATGGATTTATCATCTACTGTGATGCTTCGAGAGTGGGATTAGGATGTGTGTTGATGCAGAGGGGGAAGGTTGTTGCCTATGCTTCTAGACAGCTTAAGGTACATGAAAAGAACTATCCCAGTCATGACTTGGAGTTGGAAGCGGTGGTGTTTACTCTCAAACTATGGCGCCACTATTTATATGGAGCACATGTTGATGTATTCATAGACCACAAGATCCTGCAGTACGTCTTTACCCAGAAGGAGCTTAATGCGAGACAAAGGAGATTGTGTAAGTTACTCAAAGACTATGACATAAGCATCCTCTACCACCTAAGTAAAGCTAATGTGGTTGCTGATGCTCTTAGCATGTTATCTATAGGGAACACTACCCATATGGAGGAAGAGAAGAGAGAGTTAGCCAAGGAGGTTCATAGACTGGCACGATTGAGAGTTCAATTAGGTGAATCAGGCGAAGGAGAAGTTCTTGTGCATAATGGGTTTGCATCATCTCTAGTAGTGGAGGTGAAGGAGAAACAAGATCAAGATCTTGTCTTATTGCAGTTGAAGGAGGATTTGCATAAGTACAAGGTGATGGCTTTCGCTAAAGGGGAAGATGGGGTATTAAGGTATCAAGGCAGATATTGTATTCCAGATGTTGATAATGTTCGAGGGAGGATCCTGGCAGAGGCCCACAGTTCCAGATATTCTATTCGTCCAGACTCTACCAAGGTATACCATCACATAAGAGAAGTCTACTGGTGGAGTGGGATGAAGAAACATATTGCTAAGTTCGTTTTCAAGTGCCCGAATTGCCAACATGTTAAAGTTAAATACCAAAGGCCATGTGGAGTAGCTCAGAATTTTGAGATTCCAGAGTAGAAATGGGAGATGATTAACATGGATGTTGTCATAGGCTTATTGAGGTCCCACAGACAACATGATTCAATTTGGGTGATAGTTGATTGGATGACAAATCTGCAGACTTCTTCGTAATCAAGACTACTGAGATCGTGGAGGATTTCATCCGACTATACCTAAAGGAGATTGTTAGACTGCATGGAGTCTCTTTGCCCATTATCTCAGATAGAGAAGCTTAGTTTACTGCTTAGTTTTGGATATCATTTCAGAAGGGTTTGGGTACAAGAGTGCACCTTAGCACTGCTTTTCACCCATAGATGGATGGTCAAGCAGAGCGAACTATATAGACGTTGGAGGATATGTTGAGGGCCTGTGCTATTGACTTTAAAGGTAGTTTGGATGGACACTTACCTTTGATCGGGTTTTCTTATAACAATAGTTTCTATTCAAGCATTCAGATGGCCCAATATGAGGCACTTTATGGGAGGAATTGTAGGTCTCCGGATGTTTGAGGTAGGTGAAGCAGAGTGGATTAGACTATACATGGTTCACCAGGCTATGAGAAAGGTTAAGATCATTCGAGAAAGTTTGAGGACTGCATAGAGTCGGCAAAAATCCTACACCATGTTAGAAGAAGAGATATAGTGTTTGAGGTCAATGAGTGGGTGTATTGAAAGTGTCGCCTATGAAGGGTGTGATGAGGTTCAGAAAGAAGGGAAAGTTAATTCTGAGGTACATTGTCCCCTATCAAATCATAAAGAGAGTGGGCAATGTTGGCTTATGAGTTAGAGTTGCTAGTAGAGTTAGCAGTCATCCACTCAGTCTTCCATATTTTTATGCTCAAGAAGTGTTTGGGAGATCTACAGTTAGTTGTGCCTATTGAGTATATGAGGAGATATGAGTTATGAGGAGATTTCTATCCAGATCCTTGATCATCAGGTTCACAAGTTAAGAACCAAAGAGATTGCATCCATCAAAGTGTTAGGGAGAAACCAATTCGTAGAAGAAGCTACTTGGGAGATGGAGGAGGATATGCAGGACAAATACCCTCATTTATTCCTGCCTGCTGATGATGAGAGAGTTCATGGCAATAAATTTCTTCTAAATTCTTGAATTCTCATTTCTTGAGTTCTTCTTTCATTCTTAGTATGATAGACGATACAGTTTTAGAGTCCGAGTGAGGATTGAGGTGGTGTATTGACTGTTTGATTGTTTTAAATGCTGAATTTTTAATTAATTGATTTCATAAGTGAGGTGATACCTAGTTAATTGTTAGAGTCCATAAGAAAATTCGTGCGTTGACCTAAATTCCTAGATTTCTCTTCATTCGAGGACAAATGATCCCAAGGGGGAGATAATGTAACACTCCCTAATTCCTTCCACCTAGTCTGGAGTAGATATGTTGAGGATTCTGAGAAAAGACTGAGAAATGAACTGCAGAAGAAGGTTCATAAGGGTCCTTAATGACTCATAGACAAGTTTAACACTCGTAGCATGGGTCTCGTAAAACTTCCAGATAACATGGTGAAATTTTCTAAGTCTGAGGCCTATATATGAGATGGTATATGACCCATAAAGTATTTCACGACTCGTCGAATGGTTTCATGGATTGATGCTCCAAATAGCAACTTTCATTATCTTCGATTACTAGTTTGCAAACGACTAGTAGAACGGTTTACCACTCCTAGAGGAAGTTTCATGACAAATTTTAGTAACTCGATTTTCAGGACAATTAGGTTATGAGAGGTAGTTTAAGACTCATAGAATGGTTTACGGCCCAAAAATGGGGTCTCGTAGACTTAAGCAAAAATTTTAATAAGGGGTATTTTTGTCCATTCCAATCCTTATTCAATTAAATCCTTTGTTGTTTTAGGCTTGAATAAAGCCTTAAAATAGAATGCTAAGTGTATTATTCACTATTCTTCACTCAAGGGTTTCTTGAAGAACACTAGAAGAGGGAGAAGAGCAAGAGTTCTTGATTTTAACACGAAGGTCTACCGGAGTTTGATTGTTCCTTCTATCCCCAGGTATGTAACGTTTACTAAAGTGTGGAATCACCTTCTTCCACATGCCCCTTTCATTGACTTGAGTCAAGATTTGGAAAAAAGGTTGAGATTAAGGAAATTTTATTATCCAAATACTAAATTCTAGCATTTATTATAAATTCTCCTGCTAATGTATGAGGTACTTGCTGCATTGCATAGTTTCTATATTAAATTGGGATAAAGTTTTATACTTGATAGTATAAACCCTAAATTCCATAATTTTATGAAATCTTATGCATGTTACAGTGTTGAGGCTGAGATTGAGTATTTGAGTTAAGTAATTTGAGTATGATTAAGTACGAGAAACATGTCGCATTGAGTCATATACATTACTATATATGATTATTTTGCTTACACTACATGATAAGTCAAGTTGAGTGAGTTTAAATGGCCGTCTAAGTTGAGCTTGATGATTTGCATTGATTTAATCAGTTGATGAGTAACAGAGATGAATTGAGATGAGATAACCTAATAAGGTTGAGTTTTGAGTTGATTGACTCAGCATTGAGGATTGAATTAATTGATGAGTTGAGCATATTTTAGTCTTTGGAGGAGTATTGAGCACTGAGTTAGGAGCGAGTAAATAACTACTTTAACCCACAAAACTATGTTACCAGCATAGGATAGTCATATAGTATGTTCTAGCAACTCTTGTCCCAAAAGTGGACATTTACTTTAGATCCATGAGAGAGAATTGATCACCCTTTTCTGTGGCAAGTTTAGGGCAGGTGTAGCAACAATGTCGCCTTTGTTGTGCAGCACCAAACTAAATATGATGAAATTAGATGTTGGTTAAGAGAAACTCCTAAGTAAATTGATGGAGCATGATATTTGAAGCTGAGTTTATTTCTTTTGACCATATTTTAAAAGCATGTTTTACTTTTAAACTTGTATGTGATGAGCTGAGAATGACTTGTTGAGTCAAGGCGAGTGAGTTGAGATTTACCTTATTGAGTTATTTTACATACCAGTATATTCCATGTACTAACATCTACAGGTGATAAAGGACTTCAGCCCACGCATTGTTGTGGTTTGGATTAGTACATTTCCAAAGTCGGTGAGCCCTCCTTGCGCTCTGGAGAATCCCTTTTTCTTCTTATTTTCATTGTGTGCTTTATTTCCTTTGATTTTGAGGTATCCATGGCCTGTCATGGCACCATTCAGATTATTTAGTAGAGGCTTCGTAGACATTTGAGTAGAGGACTCGATGAGTATTTTGTATTCCAAGTTATTTCATTGGAAACTATATTGCAGTAGAGTTATATTTTATTCACATGATGTTTTATTATTTGAGTTATTCTTCCACTATTGAGTTGATGATATGACGATGAGGCCACGTGGTTTTCTTGGGGAACTAATAGTGATTCTTCAAGTGCCGACTATTCCAAGGGCACCCCCCTGGGGCATGACATAGGGACTGACTCTAAAGCCTTAAGTTGAGGATGTTGATTGTGATTATGATGTGAGTATGATGATGAGTTGATAGAGCTTGATGGTCCTATGAATATGCATAATTGAATTCTAAAGATTTGTCTAATCGACTTCCTCTTAATGATTGATCTGAGTCCTTGAGATATTAAATGAGAACTAAGTTGATGAGATAATTGTGATGATAGGCTGAAAGGACCAATTGAGTTGAGCTAATGAGATGATGAGAGTCTCTATTAGATTAATTGAGATGATAGAGTCTTTATGAGACTCATTGAGATGAAGAGTCTTATGAATATTGAGTCTTGGGAGGAGTATCGAGCACCAAAATGAGTAAGAGTAAATCCAGCTTGCACTCATTAACTACGTCACCAAATATAGGTGAGGATTGAACCATTACATTAAGATTCCCTCTTGTGTTAAAGTCCCTGAAAGCAATAGAGGACTTCATGAGGCTAGATCCCTAGTGGATCCGAGTTATTTTTTACCTGGCAAGTGCATACTCATACATTCCACGTACTAATGTCCATTTGAACTACATCATTTTATAATACATAGGTAGGTACTAGAGATCATCAATAGGCGCACCGTTGAAGATCTTTTGCAGTCAGCTGAGTTGGTGAGCCTCCCTTACTTTGGAGGTCCTATTTCATTTTCATCTAGCTATTAGAGTAAGACTTTAAACTAGCTTTACTTTTGAGTTGAGGTAGTCAGGGGTCTGTCACTGGCACCAATTGATAGTGATAGGGGTTTTATAGACTAGAGATGAGTTGTTGACTTGAGATTCCGTTGATCTGGTTTCTTTGATATTAACCTATTTATTTGATATGATATTTTGAAACTTAGAATGTTCACTACTTATTATCTTAGTCTTCTGCTGAATTGCTATGTATGTTGAGTGAATGAATGTGATGAGGCCATAATGGTTCGATTGGGGACTAGCAATAGTATCTAAGTGCCGACCACGTCTAGGGTACCCTCCCGAAGTAAGACAACATCTCTACAAATCTCAATTGTAGGATTATACTAAGTATATTATAATTATTCAATTTATGTACATCAAGTAAATGGATAAGGTATCTATATAAAGTTTGATTTGAGCCCTGAATTTGTCGAGACGACCGTGATGAGAGTGTTGCTTTAACTAATAACAATTATATATAAAAAAGATAGAAATTATTGTGTGCGTGTTAAGTACAAAACATTAAAAAAAAACATAAATTGTTTTAAGAAATACTTAAAAAGGAACATGATAACTCACCATCACATTGACAATTAAGGTATGAAATTAAACAAAGTGAGCAAACTTATATCATTGATATCAAAAGCCAAAATATATTGGTATCAATTAAGAGTTACCTTAGAAATATTGAGATATTAATTTTTTGCCCTTCATTAATATAATGATCCATTAAGTCATTTTGGTAATTAGTCCTCTTGTTTTCTTAAAATGTCCTTCTCATAAATTTTAAAGGAGTCTTTTAGACTATTCGATAACCTTTGTTACTTAGTTGAAGGGTAATTTGAGATAGTTGAATTAGTTGATGGGCTAGAATGATAATTTAATTAAAATTCTATACCACTTAGTCCATGTCTAAAAATAATTTGAGTTAAATAGGATTGAGATTATCTTTGGAGTCATAGCACGAGGAATAGAACTGTCACTGTGGCGCACAATTGTTACGATAACCATTGTCAATTGAAAGTTGAGATAAGAATTCTACCCCAGGAGAATATAATTGTGAAGAGGAGAAATTGTAGTTGTTTATTTTGGACTTGTAAGTAATTCTTTAATAGTAAATTGGTAGTGAGAATGTAATGGCAACTCTTGCTATTTAGTTTTAACTTAATGCTAGTATATGTATGTATCTCATATGTCGCCACTCTTCTGCCTAATGTTAAGGTCCTAGAATTTTGCCACCTGAATTTGTTATACAATTTGTTTATTATATTAATGAGAAGACAACATATATTAAGTGGAACTATAGGTCATAATGAAAGTGTAAGTATGTTTCTATGTATAGGTTAGTGGCCCTCATTCTTGTGTTGACTTTTGGTGCAGACTACCAACCTTATTATCATTTATTTATATTATACATAAGTCACTACTATTCTCTTGTAAATTAATATTGTATGAACCTTGTTGATGAATTGCTGACTTAGGATGTTTGATCGGCTTTTTCGTGTGACCCGTAGTAGCAACCAGGCAAGTTGGAATCTCATTATGTAATCAAGTTTCAAAAGGTTCACTACTAAAAGATATTGTATTATTGGGTGTCGTTTCTGTTATAATAACTTGAATTATTGTTGCGTAATCAACTATTGAAAATATAGTGTTGCGCATAATTATAGCATAGAGATACTGAGACTTAATCCTAGGATTGAAATTTTGGGACTTAATTATAGAGTTAGATGAGTTTTGGACCTAACCTAGACGTATAGTAGTTTAGGTATTGTTAGTTTTGAAATCTAATTTGACTAGATCATGGTGCTACAGTTTCTATTCAAAAGGGACAGACTCAAGTGTTTGATTGATCGTGATTTGATTGAGGCAAGTGAACTTTCAAAACTTTGTAATTTTAGTAGAATTCCCAAATTATCCTTTCTTTCATGTGTGATTCATGAAATATTTTAATATTATAAAAATAAAGTGATTAACGGTAAATGTGAGTTGGTGTGGTGTTGTGACACTTGAATTGAAAATGTGGCTAAGTGATAAGAATTCTATATTTGAGTTATATTGTTGTGGTTGGTGATTATGAGTGGATTTGTTTGTGGACTTCATCCCATATTCATTCATTCTATGTCACACATATTTGCATTGGTTCCGAATATTGATAAGAGTGAGATGGTAAAAATTGTGTCGAGGTCTTTACCGATCGAGATGTGATGCCGAGGTCTTTGCTAGCGAGATTATGATGATGAGATCTTTACTAGTGATATTGTGATGCCAAAGTATTTTCCAGCGATGATATTATGCCGAGGTCTTTACCAGCGATATTGTGATGTTGAGGTATTTTTCAGTGATGTTATGATGCCAAGGTCTTGCCAGTGATTATTGCATAAGCTGTCACGACCCAACCTATGGACCGTGACTGGTACCCGATTGGGGCACCCAGACGACACTACTAAGCCAAACTCAACATATGGGCACTATTCATTTGCAGATATTTCGGCAGAGTTTCCTCTGTTTTGCTGACTAACCACCTAAAACAAAAGATATCCAGCAAACCAACTAGAGACACAATAGACATAAATGAACATGCGCGGGCCGACAAGGTCACCGCTGCGGTCCTGCCGCCTAACAAACATAGCATGCTATCATAATTTTCAAACTAACAGACATAACTTCCAAATTCAATATACAGACATGATGTACAAAAGACTAACATAGCCCATACTCACAATAGTCCACAGCCCTCTATACACACACACTGACAGGGCCCCGTCGTACCCAAAATGAAAATAATACAGAATGACCAATAGTAATACCAAAAGTGGCTCAGAAGGAAAAGAGCTCTTCAGACTACAAACTGGGATCCTAAAGTGCTGGCCTGCTACTCTGTGCGTCCGTACCTGCGGTCATGAAACGCAGCTCCCGAAGAAATGGGGGTCAGTACGAAAGATGTACCGAATATGTAAAGCAGGAAGTACAACTATAAACAAAAGTGATAATC
>DF358639.1:21488-49971 GCA_000787875.1 Solanum virginianum
AACCAATAACTTGCTAGCATAACTTACTTCATGTCAAAACTGAAAAACAGGGCTACTACTACATTATATACATGTTCAACATACTCAAACACTTCTTTAAACTTCAAAAGTCCAATGATAACATCCCGGCGTCAAATGAAATCACAAAGCGCTAGAAAGTCACAATTTGACATTAACACCAAGACTAGCAAATCTGGACAGCCTATATGTGTTACACATATATAACATCCTCAAAAACTTCTTCAAGTCCCAAAAAACGGAAATTTCAACTCAACCCTTTCAAACCTTCAAAACTTCGATTCGGACTTTCCAAGCATTTTCTCGCCGAACTACTGCTTCTACGATGCTTAGGAGACTTGATATACTAAGCTTGAAGCGTCAAATAACTGAAAGATAAAAAAAACTCAAGTTTTCTCGATTGCTACAGTAACCCGTAGCACTGTTCACCCAGTTTCAGGAGGTTTCCAAGTTCTTTTTGAACTTTCTTCCTCAAGTTTCTCAATTGCTACAGTGACCCGTAGCACTGTTCACCCAGTTTCAGAAGGTTTCCAGGTTCTTTTTGAACTTTCCTCAAAATTTTCTAAGTGTAAAAAATATTTCTTCTAGATCTTGAATGGTATAGCATACACCTATGTACATAAGATAAGCTTTGGGGTCCACTTACCACACCATCCAATCCAAAATTAACAATTACCCAAGTTCTAGAAATGAATACTTCTTGTTATAAAAAAAACACATGTTCAAAATTTTATATTTGTGTACACACATGTAAGCTTATACACATAATCATTTCGAAATTTCTAAAATTGACACGTAAATTCCGAACTTTCCAAAAATTATAACATTGGT
Organism: Solanum virginianum; assembly: GCA_000787875.1. Classification (NCBI taxonomy): domain Eukaryota; kingdom Viridiplantae; phylum Streptophyta; class Magnoliopsida; order Solanales; family Solanaceae; genus Solanum; species Solanum virginianum. The sequence goes on from DF358639.1 coordinate 22,338, forward strand.
CCCAACGTACCAAAGTACGGGTTCTAACAGAAATCGTCTCTCTGCTAAGGTAGTGGTAAGATCTGCGTATAATCTACCTTCCCCAAACCCCACTTGTGGGATTTCATTGAGTATGTTATTATTGTTGTTGTATTCATTGTATTCATTGTAATTAAAAAATAAATGATTTGTAATGTGAAATATCAAGTAAATACTATTAAAATAATAAAAATAAAAAGAATTTAAAATAAATAAAAATATAAAAGTAAAAATAAAAATAAAAGAAAGAAGTTAAAAGGTGACCAGCTTGTATTATATCAGGTAATTGATCTTATCTGCTGATCAAAAGTAATTAACCAAAATTACAGTAAATTCTTACCAGCTTTCCAAACAAGCCCATAAGAAAATCTTAAAGAAGAAAATGGAAAAAGAAATTCTGCAAGGATTTAGGGGATGTACGTACTAAACCCTAGGGCAATAAAATCGTTCGCCGGAATTGGAATCGCAGGTGTGGATCCGTAATCGGCAGTGATGACAGACGGAATTGAGTTGAATGGCGGCCAAAGTGAAATCACAGAAGTGCCGTCCTCTGAATCAGAATACGAACTAATTGAATCGACTCTTTCTGAGTTGTATCGGAAACGTAAGCAGTTGGGAGAAATCGACTTACCCGTAAGATTATTTACACTCTTACTAATATATCCTAAAAGCTAATTTGTTAACTGTTTTCTTTTTGTGCTGTATCTTATAGTGCGTTGCTTGTGATGTATACTGCTAGTTCCTGCTCAGTTTTGTTAAATGGATTTTCGATTCTAATTGTTGTTACTGAATAGTGGAAAAGGCTGCTTGTGCATTGAAATGAGATTTACTGCAGACTGTTAGTGTGCTATTCTGTTTGTGGTTATTTGTTAATCTCTGTATTCCAATTCCATTTTTGGTTTATATATTTTATGCTATAAACTGGTGGTGTTAGTTTTTGAGTCCGGCACTACAACAGATAAGCTTCTGCTCGCCCTTAATTTGGTTTATATATTAAGTTTGTCTTTATGTAGAAACTTAATTTTGACAGAACACTCCAATGTCGAACTGATAGATAAACTTACATGTTACTTTAAGAATTGAGGGCTTTCTAAAACCTTTGGATCATTCCTTTTTATGCTAAAATAGTTTAATAGGATTCCCTTTATAATCTTACTGGTTGGTACTTCCTTTCAAAAATCTAGAAAATAAGGTTACATCCAAAGGACTGTACACACACTAAAGTGATGTTAGTTACACTTGTATTGTATGTTAGAAAATAAGGTCACACTTTCTTTTGTAACATGCTTCTAATGTGTATTGTTTAGCCCAAGATTCTAAAGAACCTTTGCATCGGTGGTTAATGAGATGAGGAGTTTCCATATAAGGATTGGACAATCCTCCTTCTTTTGAGCTAACTTTTGGGTTGTGAGTTATGTGAAAGACCTAATTTTACAAAAATGATGTAAGATGCACTTGTATACTTGAGCACACTTGGTAGCCTCGGGAAATACTTGGAAGAAATAAGAAAAGCTCTCATCTCTTATCTCTTTATATTTTTTGTTCAAATTTCATTTTTGCTCTAATTTTATAACTTTAGTGAAATTGTTTCTCCATAAAAGTCCTTTTCAAATAAATAAATAAATGTTGCAAAGTAAGCTTGGTTTCAGAGGTTTGGACAGACACACGTAAGATTTTGTTATAGATTGGAATCAATTCACACTCATTAAGTGGTTTTAAATTCTGAAAAGAAACTTATGATTAAAATCTAAATAATTAAGATTCAGATCTAAAGGACAAACTAACTTAATAATTGATAATTTGAATGATTAAGATCAAGACATTCATCCAAATATTGGAGCTCAAAAAAAAGCAAACTTTCTAGGGGGTGTAAGGGTTAGGGAGGTGTTTGAAATTAGCCCTTTCCTTTTTAGGGTAAAAGGTCCCAATGCAAAAAGCAGAGGAACACAAAATATTTTTAGCTGACCACAGCATTTGAAAGGCTGATAACTCCATGCTAGGACGGAGACAGATTCTCAACACCCCTCCGGTGGTCTTACACTGCCAGAGCTGTCCCTTTTTCTTTCTTTGTCTCTTTCTATCCATCTCTTTTCTTCTTCGAGATGGACAATGGTATTGCTTTTCGAATTGTGGTGGTGGGAGGCTTACGACATAACACCGTAGTCAGCAATGGGGGAGTGGTATGAATGTGTGGGGAGCACTAGACTATCCATGAGGAAAATGGTACATAGAAAGGGTGCTCTTTTATGGCTTTGCAGAAGGTTTTGTTAAGCCTCTGACAACCGGGGAAAGAGCTTTAAGTTGTAGAAATGCAGGGATGTCTCAACCTACATTTATTGTTATCAAAAGTTCAATAAATAGGGAAGATTTACATCAATCGTATCTGCCAACCGTCCTAACAAATTTGTAATAGTTCCATAAAATACTTTTAATGAGGGGTATAAAGGATGAGACTATCACTAATGGAATCTTTATAAGCAAAATCTTTCCAGAAGGGAAATTAAAAAGTGCTATTACAAATAACAAATAGATTCTAGATCTAATAAATACGAAGTAAAACTCCAGAGCAGGAGGAGAATGCTTTGTTTAGTAGATGTTTGGTTGGAAGATTTACGGGAGGAGAAGAAACCCCTACCCAAAACGACACGAGGAGATGGACAAGTCAAACCTGGAAAGAAGTCCTTAACTTCCAGGCTTATGATATGAATGGCTTCCTTTTTATCTTGGAGTTCCAGATGAAAAGAGACGCTGAGCATATCCTCACGGGTGAATGGAGGAGACATGGTCAGTGTCTAGACCTTGAATGGTGATTGCTGGCAAAAGGTGCACTATCGGATACATTTAGGCTTGATTGGTTCTGGATCGGAGTGATGAGCCTTCCCCTGCATTTATCGTACTCGAAGACGATAAAAGAGATTCAGTATGCATGTGGCAGATGGTTCGAGAATGAGGAAGAAACCGAGCTAAAAAACCACATAAGATGGGCAAGAAATAGGGTGATAGGGTGAAGGAAAAGATTCCGGTCACTATTGAAGTAGCCAACGACGATCTTGTTTACACCCTTCCGATCTAGTGTGAGTTACTGGTGACATATCAGAGAAGTCAAGAGTCAAGGCCGACCAGAGGGGCATGGATACTGACCTTAGATGGAGAAGGAACGAAGTCCAATGTTGTCGAAAAGAGGAAAGTATAGCCTGAAGAAGTCACGTGGCTGGACACACGACTTTTTTGAATCCATAGGCACATAGTGAGAGGCCCAAAAATCTCGCATGTGAAATGAAGTGGAGTGGGGCATGACCTAATTTCTGACGGGCCTACAAATGGTCTCATTATTGACAAGCCAAATGAAATTTCTCTGAAGCCCAAAGATCCTCCTTATGCAGCTACTAAGTAGGGCTTTGTTAAATGAAATTTAACAAAACTGTTTATTGAGATGATGATGGAGAGGAACTTCTCAAAGGCTTGTAATTATGTAAATTTCGATGAGGCAAAGGAAATTGATATGAATGTGGGGAGGAAACTTGTAGTTTGGCGAAGTGAGCAATAAGCATGCCAAGATTCAGTTAGAGAGGACAAAAGAGGTGGAGGCTTAGACTATGGGAAAGGCTGCTGCAAGCCAAAAACAGAGAACAGAGGAGGAGATGGATTTCTCCGATGCGATGGTGGTCATGTACGCAGATGCAGAGCCAATTCCAATTTAGATTGATAGAAGTTCTCAAGAGGGTATGTAGGAGCTAGTGCCTCCGAATGGGTCCAAAAACATGATCAGTTTGAGCCAGCACTTTGGGATTGATCTCAAAGAATGTATAAAAGAAGCATATGCTCTGTTGATTAAGATTGATCAGAAAGCAGGGAAGGAAAAGAAGGCAGTGTAGGGACAAAGGATCAATGATGAAATTTGTACTGTCCCAAAAGAAGTCTGAAATCGAATTTTTGACATGAACTTTAAAGATGGAGAACCAAGAACCAGTGGGAGAAGTTTAAATCTGAAACAAAAATGAGAGTGAAATTTCTTTTCTGCAATGTAAGGGGTTTAAATGGGGAGAGTAAGTGGGAGCTTGTGAGGATACTGCTGAAGCGTGCGCGTGTGTGCTAATATACTAGTACTGGTTGAAACTAAATAGAGTAGTCTCCTGGAAGCAGTGAACATCAGCTCCTTTGACCAAAGAATTTTAGCCTCTGACCAAAGAAGTCTTTGGCGAATTTGAGGATATTCTGATGAATCCATATAGGGACGAAATTTTAGAAAGCTTTAACTTATGTGCAAAGAGAAAGAACTTGTACCGGATGGATTTCCAATGGTCTTCTTCCAAACTTTTTGGAATTTATTAAAGAAAGATCTAGTTCCCTTCCCTTTCCTTTGTGTCATATCTAATTTCTTCTGCTTATGGGTTTTGAGATGAGGGTTCCGAGGATATAATCTCTCTACTTCTATGAGGTAGTGGTAAGGTCTGCGTACATTCTACCCTTCCCAGACCCCACTTGTGGGATTTCACTGGGTATGTTGTTGTTGTTGTCCCAATGCTGAAAGGTCTGGATATGGAATTACAGTCGAAGCTCTTGATCCTAGTCCGGTTTAGTATCTTATTCATCAGTAATGATGACATATGAAATTGAATTGTGCTCCCCTAAATCCCAAGAAAATGAAATCAAAGAAGTGTCGTCCTCTGAAGCTGAAATGGAAGAAGTTGTTATCATGGTTGAATCACTCTCAGAGATTTAGGTTGGGCTAAGTTGATAAGGAAACAAGTGTTCTTTCGCGGTTGATTAAGCGAACAAGTAATCTTTAGCTGTTGATTACTTTGGCAATCTGTGATACATGATTAATAAGATTGTTTACTCTTTTTCTACAATTCAATGAAAGCTAATTTTGTGTGCTAGCGTTCTTGTGGTGTTCTATTTTTATTGCTTGTTGAAACTAACGTTATTTTTGCTGGTTAAATTTGTTGCTTGTGCTGTATCTTGATAGTTTTTAAAGCCCGATTTAATGTTCTTGGTGCTGAAGCTGTGAAGTTGTTTCACTAATAGTCCTGAAATGTGCTTGTTAATTTGGGAAAATAAAAAAATTAATCCAGAGACTGATCGAGGCAATTTTATGTAATTTTAAAGAGTAAAAAACTTATTTTTAAATAATACTTGTAAAAACATTTTTAATGGAATAAGCCAAACACCTAACTAGAACTAATGCTGGATTGCAATCCCTGTATAGCTTTTCTTCGAATCAAACAATCCCATAATACCTCCACTTTACTTCCTGCAGGATCTTTTTGGATTGCCAATGGATACGAAATTGTCTAAGCAGAAATCTAAAGGAACTAGTGACAGGTGGCATGTGAGGTAAAAATTCCAGTCTCATAGATTACACTCAATACAAGAAAATCAAATGTATGAAAATTTTACACTATTGACTCACGCTCGGTAACTGCATCCTGCTTGCGCCTAGAGCTCCGCCACCGCTGAACAGTATATGCGAATGCACATACAAGAATAATCACATAAATATCGTAAAATATTACGATAGCAGTAGCTGGAATTTCAGATTGCCTCCAGCTATAGTGATATGGTGCGGGAAAAACTTGCTCAGCATAGCGAAAAAGCTAACTGAGAAGGCCACAATTGTAAAAAGGGACAGAATGGCCAAGAAAGTACCCCGTATAAATTTCCTAAAGAGAATGCATACGACTATTGTATTGATCCCCATGCTTGACATGAAAGTGGTTGTGACAATATCAATGACAAGAAAGTCATCTGTTGCAGTCTTTGGAAATGTAAGTAACTCCAAGATACTGAGGTTCACCACACTCTTGAGCTTGGTTGATAGTAGAAATGCATCAAGAAAACTAAAAAGAACCATATAGGCCGCTCCAGCAAGACTCATCACAGTTATTAACAGAGCTAGGCTCTCATCACTCCAAGTTCCTTTAGATAGACTCTGATCACTCCGAGTTCCTTTAGATAGACTCTGGAGTGATCAGAGTCTGTCTAAAGGAACTTGGAGTGATGAGAGCCTAGCTCTGTTAATAACTGTGGTAGTCTTCTGGCTGGAGCGGCCTATATGGTTCTTTTTAGTTTTCATGATGCATTTCCACTATCAACCAAGCTCAAGAGTGTGGTGAACCTCATTATCTTGGAGTTACTTACATTTCCAAAGACTGCAACAGATGACTTTCTTGTCATTGCTACTGTCACAACCACTTTCATGTTAAGCATGGGGATCAATACAATTGCTGTATGCATTCTCTTTAGAAAATTTATACGGGGTACTTTCTTGGCCATTATGTCCCTTTTTACAATTGTGGCCTTCTCAGTTAGCTTTTTTGCTATGCTGAGCAAGTTTTTCCCGCACCATATCACTATAGCTGGAGGCAATCTGAAAATTTCAGCTACTGCTATCATAATATTTTACGATATTTATGTGATTATTCTTGTATGTGCATTCGCATATACTGTTCAGCGGTGGCGGAGCAATAGGTGCAAGCAGGATGCAATTACCGAGCGTGAGTCAATAGTGTAAAATTTTCATACATTTGAATTTCTTGTATTGAGTGTAATCTATGAGACTGGGATTTCTTGTATGAAGATCTAATAAGGACTGGGGGTAGAGGTAGATCGAAGAAGTACTGGGTGGAGGTGATTAGACATGATATGGCGAAACTTAATCTCACAGAGGACATGACCCTAGATAGGAAGAAGTGGAGGTCGCGAATTAGTATAGTAGGATAATTGGTTAGTAGGGTTAGGTAGTTAGGGGGCCTTATAGGGTTGAGTATCAATGTTTCTTTTTCTAGTACGTAAGTGTCAGTATTTGCGTGTTGTTTATGTTTTAAAGTATATTATACTTTTCGTACTGTCATGTGTTTTCCTTACTTTTGATCATATCTAGTCTGTTGTTCTATTTTTATTGCATTATACTTTTCATATTGTCATGTGTTTTCCTTTCTTTTGATCATATCTAGTCCGTTCTACGCATGAGTTTTGAGATGAGGGTCCCTCGGAAACAGCCTCTCTACATTCTACCCTCCCTAGACTCCACTTGTGGGATTTTATTGGGTATGTTGTTGTTGTAATAAGGAAAATAGTCAATTTGAGTAGGATGATATTCTTTTTGAGATGGACTAAAAAAAAAGTTGTCACATAAAATGATACGAAGGGAGTATGATAATTGGCCAAAGCAAGATTTCAAGCAAATTTGTTGGTTAATATTAGCGTATATTAATAAACCTTTTTTCTAAAAGTGCAATGCAACAAATTTGAAAAAGAGAAAAAGTACACAGTTAATATATCATCAACCAACTTGAGTGCACAATAAACTTCAAATATGACTCAGTTTTGATATCTCAGATTTTTGTCAGACGTATAACATTGCACCAATTAATTAAAGACGATATATATTCAAATCGAACAGTTGCTCATCTAGAAATCTTAAAAAACTATATCAAAAGAATAAAAGGCTAAGGAACACTATCAAATTGTGATTAATTTTAATAATAAAGCAAGACCAAGAAAATTCCTACCAATATTCATCAAAATTAGCTTGTATCTCAAAAAATTGAAGAAAGCATTAGGATAGAAGTTCCAAAGAACAAAATCATAGTGAAGCAACAACTATTTATTATCTCCCCCTATTGATTGTCTTAAATTTGGTATACATGCGCATTTTACGTGGCATAATACATATTGGGTATCAAATAGAATAAAACTATTACGTAGGACGTCATGCAAGACAATGAATTTATTTGGTTAATTTTATACAAGTTTAAATGTCTACTTATAAACATCCAAAGTTAATAAATATAAATGTCATTTTAAAAATCAAAATCAAATAACACCTTTACGTATTACTATGCCCAAAATTTTGACAGATTTTCCTTTTGGGGTTAACCGTTTACCAAAAGAAAATTTCTTTTATCATTTAGATCGCATTTTAAAAATTTCTTTCGAGTAAAGTGAAATTTTATAACAAAAATGCTACTTTTTTTCATGTTAATTTTTTTTTTGATTTTAATTTGATATGAAGTTTAAAAAGTAAGTAAAGACTTCTGAATCTATCGAACTTAAACTAAAGATAGACAAAATATAATTTAATTTTTTGGTAGTAGAACAAAAAAGAACAACAAAATCTACATGGGCCGAAAGAATATGAAGAGCCCAAACTTCCTAGGGCTCTATAATTTCCACTGTCACTCTGCCCTTATAAATAGAATTACCAACTCTTTCCATCTCACGGCTTCTCCTTCAATTCTCTGCTTAGATTAGATTTCTTTGCTGCCATTGAGGCTCGATTAAGGTTTTCTAATTACTTTTTTCGTGTGTTTAGTGTTATTCTCCTCAAATTGAGGCTCGATTAAGGTTTTCTAATTACTTTTTTCGTGTGTTTAGTGTTATTCTCCTCAATTTCATCTCTTTGATGATCGTAATTTATCAATTTGGGTTTTTGATTTAGTGTTCGATTAAATTTGGATTGGTGTTTTGTTTTTTCAATTGCTTTTTCCCTTTTTTTTTGTGTTTAATGGTTTCTTACTTAATTGTCTCTAATGATGATCAAAAATATAACTTTCGTTCTTCCGAGAATAACCATGCGGAAAAGTTATGGAGACCTGAACTGAAGAGACAAAAATATTGGTCTTATTTTTTATTAATCAAAGTTTTATACCTGTTCTAAATAAATTTTCTGTTTATTGGAATTTGGCTGTTCTTTTTTTGTTTTGCTGGTTGAATCCGATAATATGGATCTTATTTTTGTTTTCTAATGCTGATTATTCGTAACAATTACTGATATTAAATCTGTAAGAATAAAATCTTTGGGTTTCGTTGTTTATTTCTCTTCTTCAACAAAACCTAAGTAATGAGAATATCTTGATACGAAAATGGTAGTTCATACTTTATATCCAAAGAAACTCGACCTTTCATATGAAAACTAGTGACAATAAAAAGTTATGGAAAATGAATTTTTGGAGTGAGAAGTATTAAAAATACATTTGAACTTATTAGACAAATTAATGATAGGCTTAAAAATATCTCTTAATTTGATGAATTAAGCTTAAAGACATTTTTGAACTTGATATAAATTATTAATTTTGTCTCTGAATTATTGATAGGCTTAAAAATACATTTCAACTTGAATATACTCTTAAATTTGGTATGAATTATTAGTTTTGTTCCTAAATTATTGATTGGTTTAAAAATATAAAATATCAGTTTCATGTTTTTTATTTAAAATTTTGTAGAGCTTTTTGCTGCTATATTTTTACAATTTCAAAATTTTTTTACGAGATTGTCAGACCATGAAATTTTTGACGTAAAAAAAATATATCTTGCTTTGAGGTTATCATTAATGAAGGACATGAAATTTTTGACGTAAAAAAAATATATCTTGCTTTGAGGTTATCATTAATGAAGGAAATGTTAAATGAGAAAGAAGAATATTCTACTAGTTTGGTAATTAAAAGTTGCACTGCAATTTTTTTTTTAAAAAAAAAGAAAGAAAAATTAAGGCTGATGTATTTTTTTTAAACCTTTCACGCATTATAAATAAATTGTACTCACTTGTTATCTCATATGGCATGAGAGGGGTGTATCTAAGCCCAGTTCGCCAAGTTGAGAGGTATTTTTAAGCCTATCAATACTTTAGGGATAAAATTTATAATTCGTGTCAAGTTCAAAGATGTATTTAAGCTTAGTTGTCAAGTTGAGGTGTGTTTTTTAATCTATCAATAGTTTAGGAATGAAACTAATAATTCATGATAAGTTCGAGAGAATTTTTAATACTTCTCTCATTTTTATAATTAGTAAAAAATAAAAATATAATTTTTTAATATTTAAACTAAATGTGTTTAATAAATTATTAATTGTTAAAATATTAATTAGTGAGCGAATGTGGTGAATTAAAAATAAAAAAATTATAATAGAAGATGGGACAGAACTATTTAAAAAATTTATGAATTGTATTTAACCTTATGGTCCCATTGCCATCCCTATAAACCCATCAAAGTTATACTAAAATTGAACCAAATTTGAACCTTCTAAATGTCAAAAACAAAAATTACTAGTATTACCAAGAAATAAGCTAATGCATACCTTATATTTTTTACAATCTCTAAGTCTTTTGAAATTATTATTCGATTATGAAAATTTTAAAATTGTCAGAAACCACAAACTTATATTCATAAAATTAAGTTATCAAAATTATTAAGAGAAAAACCTAAATGTATGACTAAGAACTTTAGGAGTCTTTTGATTGAGAGTAAGTTATTATTGGATTAATTATTCTATAAATAAATTATTTTATTATGTATATGGAATATCTATAACTTATTTCATCATATAGATAATAGGATATTTCACTTGACATATTGATCCAACCAATATTTCATAATATTTTTTCAAAATTTAGTATTTGCTAATACTAAAAAATTAAATACTCCAATATTTATGTTCTCTCATGAGTATATAGTCATAAGTGGAACAAATTAATTTTTTTTTTGGTGCTATTATTTAAATTTTGATCCCTTGAAAAGATATTTTGCAAAAATAAATCTGTCGTCTTTGTATTGAAATGCAAGTGGTTGCTCCATAAAAAGGAAATATGGATCAATTTCTCCCTTGTTCTTATAATAACAATAACATCTAATATTTTTTTAAAAAAATTCTTCTAATTTCTTACGCATTAGGTTTGAATTATTTATTTTTTGAATATGATATCATATACCTTAAAATAATTATTTTTGCTATATTGGCGTGTGGTGAGCGTGTGCCTTTTTGTACTTCATGTGAACTGTTTTTTGGACTCTTCTTCTCAATTTTTTCATGTGATTTCAAATTATAATTTGAAATTAAGTTGATCTAGAATTGAGATTTATTTAATTACATATAATTTTAATTTTTAAATTGTATTTCTATTAATAAGTACAAATATTTTAGAATTTGTGAAAACTATTAAAACTTCATCTATTCTTATACAATCTTACAAATTAATAAATTATATTCTATGAACAAAACAATAATAACATACAATGGGGTGGATGCAGAGCGAGTCGAGTTCAACACGTAAATTTTTTAAACGGCTCTGCCCCATTCTGTCCCGCATGATAACTTTTTTCATTTTCAACCCGCATAGACCCGCCCCACTTAAATTTTAAAATTCTTTTATTTTTTAGTTGAATTTAGTTTTTTTTCCGCTAATTAACATCTGAGCAACTAATTAAGTATTTTTAGTTAACATTTTAACAATTGTTTCTTAATCGTTACTTAAAAGTTTCTAATTAACATTTTAACAACTAACAATTTACTGGACATGTCTAGTTTAAATTTTAGAGAAAAATAAAATTAAAGTCAATGTTTATTATAAAAAATTTATTACAAAAAAACTATTTTTTCGAATTCCTATTTAGTCTTTTAAACCCGCAACTCGCCCGCCCCACCTTAGTTTTAAAAATAGCTACTTCAACCTGCCCCACACCCACGTAGCTCTAAACCCGCCCCTCCCTGTTGCCATTCCTAAACATACCCAGTGGATTCCCACAAGTGCGGTCTGGGGAAGATAAAATGTACGTAGAAACTTACCACTACCTCATAGATTTAGAGAAGTTGTAAAGACCCTTGTCTCAAACATATTAAGCCCCATAAGCAGAAGATACTAGATATAAAGAAAAAGGAGAAAGAAAGAAGAAAAAAAGACTAAAATGAAAAACAAATGATAGTATGTAAATACGAATAAAAGTAACACATATAAGATGAGTCATGACACGCAAGATATAAAGACACGACTAATCTTACTAACCTAATGTATCACAAGGCCAAATATAAAACATACTCCATTAATCTATTAGCCTCCTACCCTAAAAGGTATATTGCTTCATATGCTTTGTTTATTTTTCTATATTTTCTTTCAATATGCCTTTATTACACTTTGTTTTTTTCCAAATTGCGGATTTATACAAAAATAAATTTTCTCTACCCCCATAAATTAAAGATAAAAAGTAAAATTTATCTAGTACTCATATTTTATCTTTTTTGGATCTCACATGAGACCATACTAGATATGTAATTGTTACTTGAATTTAAAATTTTGATTAAGGCGGATATGTGACCAGGAGGTCACAGATTCAAGCTTTAAAAATGATCTTCGGCAGAAATATAAAGTAAAACTGTATACGATAGACCCTTATATAGTTAAATTCTTCTCCAAACTCTACTAATAACAAGAGTTTTAATGTACTGGACTTGTTGTTTTATTAAGGTAGAACTTATCCTATCCTCTGGTGAGTGTTGTTTCCCAAAATGCAGTGACTATTTATAAAATAGAGAGTTACTGCTCACGTGCATCTGCTGCAGCTTTATTTACACATAAGTGCAATAAAGATTTTGTTGTTTTACTACTGAGGAAAAGTTGTGTTGTGGTAACTGAGTGGTATTAATTTTGTGTGGCAGGAATGTGTGTTTTTTTGAAATTCTTTTTATTTAATGTCTGTTATTTGTATTAGATCTCAATCAATTCAAATTTATATGGCATATGATTTATATTTGAGGAATGTCTTTTTATTAAGAATTTTTTTATATCAAAATTTTTTGGTTAAGATTTTTCATTTTTAGAAGATTCATGTTATAGAAATGAGAATGTTGTGATGAATGTCTGAGCATATTAGGAGCAACAAAATTAGAAATGAAGTTATTCCACAGAAGGTGAGAGTGATCTCTGTGACAGACAAGATGAGGGAGCTAGGCGATATTAAGATGGTTTGGACATGTAAAGAGGAAGTGTGTTGATGTCTCGTTGAAGAGGTGCGAAAGCCTGGTTATAGAGTGTACGTGGAGATCGAGGTAGAGGTAGACCGAATAAGTATGGAGGAAAGGTGATTAGACAGTGTACGATACAACTTTATATTATCGATGATATGACTTCTAAATAGGAAAGAGTCAAAGTCGTGTACTAAGGTAGAATGTTAGTTGAGATAAAATGTTATCTTGCTTTATGAAGGTTTAGGATTGTTAAATACCTGTTGTAGTTTTTGTAATTATTTTTTTCCCTTTTTTTTAATTTATAGTTTCAATTATCATACTATTTTTTTTATTGTTTTTATTTTGTTCTTGCAGACCTAACAATATTTTCTTATTAATTAATATATTTTATTCATTATTTATTTTATTTATCATTTAAATTTGACGTAAGAATCTTTCAAAAACAATCAATATATTTTTATTATTATTAAAACCTCTAATAAAAAAGAAATAACCTCATTTACTATACCACGTCTCTTGTCTTTTTGTACTTTCATGTGAACTGTTTTCACTTTTCTGCACTTTAGCAGTATTTATTATTGTTGCTAATGATGCCTTCATATCCAGAAATATGTATATTTATCCATACTATATACATACTTTCTTCGTTTCTTTTTAATTATTATATTTATTTTTTTAAATTTTAACATAAATTTTTTAGATATTTAAAAATTATTTAAAAATATTATTGATTGTAATTTTTAATATATATTAATATAATTAAAAAATATATTTTAAAATATTAATTTAAATTTATTTATTTTACTTTAAAAAATATAAATTATGATAACTAAAAAATATATTTTAAAATATTAATTTAAATTTATATATTTTACTTTAAAAATATAAATTATGATAACTAGAAAAGACGGACGAAGTATATATCGAACATTTTCCTTGTCAATATACGGCAGTCATTAGTCATCCATCTTCTCTTCCCACTTCTTATGTTAATGTTAATGTTGGTCAAAACTTCTTTACTTATTCTATTTTATAAATAAATTATTTATATATATTAAATAAATTTATAATAAAAATATTAAAGTTGAGTGAAAATTATTAGATTTTATTGAATCGTAAATCATAAGTATAATGGTTTCCACCATTTTACATGTTTTTTGTATAATTAAATGATACATTATCTTTTGCATTGATGACTTTGTGTGACTAATTATAATTTGACGAATTATATAGCTCATATTTTATGTCATTTTCTTTTTTAGAAAATAATTAAATATATTTTGAAAAATTATAATCAAACATATATTCAGTTTCATTTCAAAATCTACCCAAATAAGATTCTTTCTTAAAAAATTTATTTGGAAATAAAATTATTTGCTTTCTACTTAATAAATAATTTTAGATATTTTATTAAAAATTTATTAAGACTTCACAAATAATGCCAATGGAGTAAGTAGACTTTTAAAAGTGAGATGCATTTGCATCTGCTGCAGCGTTTTAGTCATGTGCACACACCTCAATGATAAATACTTTATTTATTTTTAATTAAAAAATTTAAATTTAATTTTTGTTTAAAAATTTTGAATCTAAAATCTAATTGATAACTCACTTTTGATAATAAGTATTTTATTATTAAAGTTAAACTTTCTGATGTGAATATAAAGTAATCGTCTTAAAAATGGATGTCGAATATCATATAAAAAATTAAGTTTATGTTTGGATATACAACATAAAGTCAAAATTGTAAATCAACATTTGAACATGTTATTTGAGATCACAATTTTAAATCTCAAATTCTCCAAAAGCATGATTTAGAATTTCAAATTATCATTTAAAAATTTTCCAATATACACTTAACTCATAAGTTTATATTTTATATAAAAAGAACAAAAGAAAAGATTTATCATTTTAAAGCGTGAAGATAATTGTGTAACAGCCTAACCTTGATAGACTCATGAGCATATTGAGTCATAGGAGGAGTATTAGCACCGAAATGTGTAAGAGTGAGTTCCACTCACACTCATTAACTACGTGACCAGCGTAATAGAGGATTGGACCGTGAAAGTGGATGTTTCCTTTGTCTCGCAGAGGACTTGACAGACTTCTTTGGGATCTCTGACAGATTCGTCATTTACCCTGACAAGGTACTGGACGGATGTGGCAATGACATCTCTTCGTTGTATCACTACCAACTCATAGGTGATGATTTTCGGTTATAGAAACTCCCAGATAGGTTCCTTGTTGATAGTACTCTGAGGTTGATGTGATTGTATGATGTCTTGATGGATAGTGAGGTGATAGAGTCATGTCCTTTACTTTGAGTTGAGGATGAGTGATTGATGAGCGATTGTTATCTTATACTGTTTATTTTAACCCGTTTTACATATAGTACATTCCACATACTAATGCCCCTTTGCCGCTGCATCATTTTATGATGCAGATTTTGTAGACAGAGGACTTCAGCAATCCAATCGTTGAGGTTCAAAACTTTTCTTGATTTCAGATCATAGTGAGTCCTTCCCTGCATTCGGAGGATGAGTATTTCTTTAGTTTTGATTAGTTATTTACTTTGATTGTGGTAACCATGGCCTGTCATGGTACCGTCTCAGACAGTAGTATAGAGGCTTCATAGACATAGACGTTGATGGTAGATGTTTGGGGGTTCTTTCCCTTTTTTCCTTCTTTATACATAGTTGATCTTTCATTTTCACATTTCATGTATGATAGACTGAGTTGACAGCTATAGCCCACAGATAGATTGTTATTTTTTTGTTATCTTCCGCTATTGAGTTGAATGAACGAAGGCAACGAGACTAGTTAGGTGGTACGCTTGGGAGCTAGCAATAGTCTCCAAGTGTCAGTCACGTCTAGGGTACCCTCCCGATGCATAACATGTTTATATTTAATAGTTTTTATAACTTGTGAAATTTTTATATTTGCAAAAAAAATATAATTTTAAAAATTTTAAATTACATATTTAAATAAAATTTTATTTTATATTATAATTTCAAGTCGCATATATAATAGGCGTGTGTTGGACGTGTGTCTTTTTCTATTTTCATCCCAACTACTTATTGGACTTTGCACCTTTCGTCCTACATGATTTGTCCATATATACGTAAGGAACCGCGCATTTAACCGACTTTTTGGACCATTATTTACTATTCTATGTTATTGTTTTTTTAAAAAAAATAAAAATTTATTTCAAACAGACGTAATTTGAAAATAGTAAAATTGAGAAAAAAATGTCAAAATAAGTCTTTAATTTTGAGTTAAAGACTTAAATTCATATTTGAGTTTTTATATGGAGCATTAATAGTCAAATATATTTATAATACTGACGCACTTTTAGTCTTTTCTCAAACTTTTACCAATATTTCACCATTGGATTTTGTACATAATTTTATGTATTGGTTATTCAATTATTTTTTTTTACATATTTTGTGAAAATAATAACTCTATATAAGAGAAGGTGAGAAGAAAAACACTTTGTTCTGTTTAGTAGAAATATTATTACAATTAAAATTAAAAGGTTTATCACATCAATTTCACGTATAATAATACAAAATTATATTTTCTTGTAACGTTATATGTTAATCTGTTCTTAATTTAGCTGCTGAATAGAACAAAGTGTTCTTCTTTTCATCTTTTTTTTAGTATGAAACTATTATTTCTATTAAATATATAAAAAAATAATTAAATATTTCATACATAAAATTATGAATACAATATTTAAAAAATAAACAAAACTTTAAAGGAGAATTAAACATGTATCAATATTACAAACACAAAGAATTATTATATAAAAACTCAAATGTAAATGACTATTTTAGACTTTTCCCCCCCCTGTAAAGTCTGCCAATAATAACTAATGGACTGAATGGATAAATGGGTGGCAAGTTAGTGGTTATGTACCTCTTTTCCTTTTCTCTATTGTCTTTTTGTTAGTTGTAAGAATATAAATCTTCTTTTTGAATAATATGAACAACTTTTTATCTAACTTTCTTTTTTTGTCAATAATAATGCTGCGCATGATGATATATAAGGACAAATTTAGACTTGCCTCAATCTTTTGGGGTGGACAGTGGTCGAGTTAATATTTTTGTATACTTTTAAAATATAAGCAAGTGATTTTTATATTAAGGATGTTCAACAATTGATACATATCAGAATATTTATATCTAACCTATATATTCAGAAAAACATTTCGACGATGGGTGAGTTCATCTGTTACCCTTGAATAAATGTAGTTTCGCTCTTAGGAGTGGGGTTGGGTGGAGTTGAAAAAAAAAGTACAAAAATATACGTAAAATGATAAAGTTGTACTAGCACTCACTAGCTATGAATGTACTTAATTTCAATAATTCTTAAAAATTGTGGTCGAATGAATATAATTTTTTCACTCTTAATTAGAGATTTTGAATTTGAGTTCCGAAGAAAAAAGTATGTTATATGTGTTTTTTTCTTCTTAAATGAGTCTTTATGTGTCACTGTTCAAATTAATCCAATTTTTTTATACATATACTAAATAGTAAGCGATAGATAATAAAAAGATTGTATTAGGACTCACAAGCTATATTACAATACTAGTAGTAGAAATCAAAACCGAAAATAAATACTATTTTTAGATAATTAATATTACCATCGTGCACGTAACCAAAATCATAATTTTAGTTGTCCATAAAAGGGAAAATCCAAAATAAAAATACTTTCTTGTTTGAAAAGAGATATTCCAAGAATCAACAATTTTTTCGAATCAAATTAATTAGATTATATTTTTAAAAAAAAACTTACTTATATAGGGTATTTAAAAAGAAATGTACTAAAATACTATTTTTTTAAGTAAATGTCCTAATATGCTACCTTAATTTGATATGAATATTATTGAATATAAATAAGTGTTTATCGAAATATATTTTCTATAAATATTTTTTTTATAAATAATAAATATTTTCTAAACATGATACATATAAGTAAGTTCCCTTCATTAGTGACTAAAAATTCTTCATTATATTAGTGAAATTTGAAAACTTATACTACAGTATTATTTAGAATTACAGATTTTAAAAAGTACATTAGCAGCTTGTTTGGATGGTCATTACCTACTTTATTTTAATTGTTACCAAAAATCTATTATATCATATCATTAATTAATCATTACGTAATCATCATATATTCTATCTTTTATATTATAATCATGTTTTAAAATAATCATGACATTTTTCAGGTTTATATGTCAATACATAATGCTATCATATATTCAACTGAAAAGGATCAAATATATTATTGTACTATTAGAAATAGTTTAAATAGTTTATTAGAGGAGTATATTTAAATCGAAAATATAACTAAGAATATATTTAAACTATTTCTAATAATACAATAATATATCTGACAATTTTTCGTTTTTCAAACTTAAATTTTATATTCATTGAATCAATTATAATAGAATAAGATACATTATATTTATTGGATCAATACAATATAGCATAATAGGATACATTACCAAACAAATGAATCATATGCAACGACCATCCAAACAATCTTTGTAAATATCTGGAATTAATTACAATTTAGATGGAAAAATCACGTGAAACGGTGGAAGAATATTCACTTCATTTTTAATTTTTTAAAATTATATTTAGTATTTTTTTCAGTTGTATTTTAATTGAATTTATGAGATAATGCACATATATTAAGAAAAATATTCAAAGGTAAATTTAAATCGTACTTTTCACTATTATTCTTTGTGAAGTCATATAGTGTAATTTATCTCCTAAAAAATATAAAATGTCAATAAATAAAAGGGTAAATATGGAAAAAGTTATAAATATTTATCTTGCACTTTGAACAATTTAATTATTTTGAATTTTGAAAAAGATTTTAAAAATTCAATTAATTTAGAACGGATGGAGTAATATTAACTTTTTAAAGCAAAACAAAATATTATATGTGTCTCATTTCATGTAGTATCCTTTTTTTGGTAGATCCCAAAAAATATATTTACCTTTAAAATTTTTTTTTAGCCTTAATGAAATGATTATCAACCATACAAATATCTAAGAATAATTCTAAAACATAAATTTTTTAATTTTTTTTTTAAATATCGTGTCAAATTAAATGGGATGGAGGAGTAATAAATTGAAATGATATAAAAAGGTCTTTTTCCAGGAATCTCAGTTCCATTATGATAAAGAAAATTAGTACAGAATATTTTTGCCAGATACTTGTAATCTTACCTGCTTTCATAAAAATACAAAAATAAACTTCTTCTATTTTCCCCTATATAAACACTGAACATAAATCAAAAAAGAAAAAAAATAGAAGAGAAAAAAGTTTTTTTCCTTTTTTGGATTAGTTTTTTAAGATGGCTAGTGAATCTGAACAGTTGTTATTGGATCAACACAAGGAAAAACATTTCACCGCCGGCGAGATTATCCGGGATATAATCATCGGAGTTTCTGACGGACTTACGGTGCCGTTTGCATTGGCGGCGGGTTTATCAGGGGCAAATGCGTCTTCTTCTATTATTCTTACTGCTGGAATTGCTGAAGTTGCTGCTGGTGCTATTTCCATGGGACTTGGAGGGTACTTTTTTTCATTTCTTTCTCTCTTCTTTATCTGGATTTAAATTTGATATATTTTACTTGAGTATACGGTATTAAAAAATAACCTTTCTAACAGAGATAAGGTTGTATACCACCAGTTCGTCAAAAAATTATGTTGTATAGGTCATAAATTATATTTTTCATGTGTATTTATTAATTTTTAAATATTCTTTAATAAAATTATTTTTCAATATCATACCAGTAAAATTTCATAAGTGAATTGTAGGAGGGTAAAAAGTACGGCATACAGAGTGTTGTCGATTTTTCATGTGTATTTAATAATGTTGTGGGATTATAAGGTATATGTTAGTGTTGTCGATTTTAGAATTTAACGATTGGTGAAATTTTAGTGATTATGTGATTATGCATGTCAAAAAAGTATTTTTTTTGTATATACATAGTATAATACTTTTTTGTTGTTGTTGAGTTCAGAATTTAAAATTTGATGAAATTTCGTGACTGTGTCAAAAAAGTATTTTTATACTTATATTTAAGTTGTATATCGAAAATATTGGGTTGTAAGGAGGGGCGGAGCCAACTTTGTTCAAATCGCCGAAAAATTTATATTTGTATAGGTTGATAAACTTTTTTATTTTTTATGTATATATACGATATACATAAAAGTTGAGTCGTTTTTTGTTTGTTTGTATGTGTTTAATTCAGTATTTTTTTCTTACTTGACTTAGTAAAAATCATGTTTCCGCCATCATTTGTAAGAAAGACTTCATTCTCTTTACATGGATTATTTACAGTTATTTGGCTGCCAAGAGTGAGTCTGATCACTACATGAGAGAGCTGAAGAGGGAGGAAGAGGAAATCGTCTCTGTACCAGATACAGGTATAACTACTCAGTTCTCATGACACACGCGCATGATTTTATCTAAGCGGTGTCAGTGCTATTCATTATTAGTCATTGTTTCTGTTCCCTTTCCTTTCTTTTTGTCATATCTAGTTCTTTTTGCTTATAGATTTTGAGACGAGAGTTCCCAAGAAATAACCTTTCTACTTCTATGAGGTAGTGGTAAGGTCTGCGTACTCAAACCTCACTTGTGAGATTTCACTGGGTATGTTGTTGTTGTTGTTGTTTGGTGTCAACGTCGCATCTCCATCACAAATGAGCTAGTATATACGAGTGTCGATTTGAGGTTATGGAGGTTTAATAAGGTTTTACTTCCTTTGTAAATGACTTTTGTTTTGCGTTATGTTTTCAAATGATATCATATAAATACAAAATACTTGTAGTGAATATGTAAGATGACGCCGCTATCTCTATGAGGTAGTGGTAAGGTCTGCGTACATTTTACCTACTTATGGATTCCACTGGGTATATTGTTGTTTGTTATTTTCATTATTGTTTACAGTCCATTGGAAGACGAATCCCCTGTTCATACAGCTTTGTTAAAGCACATATTTACATATTCGTGAATTAACATTCATTTCTCTGTCCCTCTCAATATAGACTGATTAGTAACTAGTTTTGTGAGGGAACTAGTACTTTATGTTCTGGTTTTAAAATGTGTGAACTGCAAATTTAGCAAAATTAGTTGGTTTAACAAATGAGTTTTTTGTATGTTGGTATATAAATTGCAGAAGCAGCGGAGATCGCAGAAATTTTGTCACAGTATGGGATTCAGCCCCATGAGTATTCACCGGTGGTGAATGCTTTGAGGAAGAACCCACAGGCATGGCTCGATTTTATGATGAAGTGAGTCTAGCTATCATAATCTCTCTATTTCTTCGATGATGCATCTAACTCGATTTTCTGGTATCATACTTTGTACTTGTTTGTTCATGCAATATCTAACTCTTGTAGGATGAAAAACGTGTGCGCTACAAGTTTAAGAGTAGTTAGTTAATTCGTTTCACAAAAGTCAAATTTCGAGATTTTAGATTCTTGTTGCAGTATGTGGTACTGGTGAAGAACACCAAGTTAATATGTGACAATTTCAGCAGTCTGTTTCGTACGTACGACCCTACCTCACTATGAGGCGAGGTGAACAGTTAGAACTTCTGCCAACGTCAACTTGCTCAGGATTGAGGTTAGTTGTAGGAGTATTTAAGTTCCATCTGAGACTTGAGGGAAAAGAAGAACGCGTTTTTGTCCGACTTGGACCACAGAAGAAATCATGAGTTTGGGAACCTCATGGCGACCTATACATAATGGCTGGCCACTCAAAGTGGAGCAAACGCTTTCGAATAGTTTCTAGCTTTTCTTTTATGGTCCCTCCATTTAACTTTGGTATTTAGCTGACTGATCACTCCCCTTTTGTCCTGTTTTTCAACTTTATTGAGTTAGTAGGATGCATAAGTGTAACTTTTTGTCTGGTTTGTCTGAACAATCATAGCTAAATTGTGGTCTCTATGCAAGTTGTTGTAAATTTCAATCCAAAAAGATCGTTGAATCTAACATTTGATGAGGCTATTTATGTTAAAAGGTTCCTTTTCGGCATATTTAACCATCAATTCTATGCCCTTCAACTTACTGAGAGATTTGTTGGTATTCTCTTTTCATTAGAAGGGTCCTTTAAGTATGTTCAAGGATATTACTTTGACCTTGTCTTCTCATTGCGCGGATCAACTATAATAAGAATTCTTTTTCGTTGAATGACAGGTTTGAACTTGGTTTAGAGAAGCCGGATCCAAGGAGAGCGCTGCAGAGTGCATTTACCATCGCGATTGCTTACATCTTGGGAGGATTTGTTCCTCTGGTTCCATACATGCTCATTCCTGTTGCAAGGAAGGCTGTCGTTGCCTCTGTTGTGGTAACTATACTGGCGTTACTGATCTTCGGCTTTGCCAAAGGCTACTTCACTGGAAACAGGCCATTTAGGAGTGCTTTTGAAACAGCACTTATTGGAGCAATTGCATCTGCTGCTGCTTTTGGTTTGGCCAAGGCTGTTCAAGGCTGAGGACCTTGACATCTATGGTTTATTCTGTGTAGCTTTCTTGTTTTCGTCTTTGACAATGTAGAACTCTGCTCTTTTCAAACTAGTTTTGTTTTGTCTACCATGTCATGGTACATGTTGTGAATCGCGCTTTCTGTTAATGTGCATTATGCTGTTTTCATTGGTCCGCGATATACTGATAGCCATTTCAATTATGACAACCTTCCCTTACTAGGCTCAAATCGCGGAGAGTCCTTAGGTTGCCAGAGCTCATTTTACTTGGCATTTTTCATCTCTTCCTGAATCGAGGGTATATTGTTGAAAACGGTCTCCCTATAAAAGTAAGGTTTACATACTCGAACCTTACGTGTAGAATTATATTGGGTATATATATTATTGTTGTTGTTACTCTAGTGATTGGCATTATGGTCCTTCCTGATACACCAGGCTTCTTTGAGGGATTCAACTTGGGCTGCATTGTCCATTATTTGATACAATTGGTTTGAGCATTCATCTGAAATATAATACATACACACACACAAAAAAAAAAAAAAAGACTTCTCTGAGAATTTGTTTAGATAGTTTTTATATCGTTTCATAATGTGTCGTATCATATTGTATTGTGTTGTTTTGATATATGAATAGATTGAATTGTGTCCCATCATTTCACAATACACACTAACAATGTGAAGAATAAACTTCGATATTACAAAGAAAAAAATCAAGTACTAGTGCTAAGGACAAAATGAGGAGAGAAAAAAGAACGAGTCAAATCACCTATTATATAAAATGACATTTCTTATCCTTACATAACAATAAATTTAACAATACAATAGAGATAACAAACATCGTACAGTACAACCAATGAATACATCAAAATACCAAGATGAAGACAATGAATATCAAAAGTTTAACTAACCAACATAGAGATGAACTTTAATAGCCAGAAAGAAGACACAAACAAGAGCAAAATAGAGCAAAGTATGAACCATAATGGAAGCTCCACTTGTATGAAAATTCCCAAATTCCACACAATGTTTATGCCCTGGTAGTTGAAACAACAGTCCTGGAGACATGAGGATGAACAATATAACTGACACCAAAACAGGACCCCAATCCAACATTCTTATTTTTCCTTAAATTTGACAAAAAAAAGAAAAACAAGATTGTGAATTTATGTAGTTTAAAAAATATAGGAATTAAGGTGGTGTGAGAAGTGGAAATGGGAGTAGTTGCATATATATATGTAAGGTGAGAGAATATGAGACTTTGAATGGAAGAAACGAACACCATCACCCTTCACAATGAGGGGGTGTTTGACGGGGAAAAATTCAAAATTTAAATTTTATGAATTCAATCGTTAAATTTTTATGTGAAGGAGTTTAGATTGTATATATATAAGAGTTCAAATTCTGAATCAGGATAATGAATTTAAGTGAATTTTTTTAATATATATTTGAAAGCGACACGAAAAGTACTATAATATGAGTTAACATAACTAATGAATTAAATTTCTTAACAAAAACTGAAAATATTATTTGACCTCTCAAATTACTTTTCAATAAAATGAGATGAAGGCGATACTATTATATTTATTCTACTTTTGAAATTAATATTTGTTAAAGGATTGTAATTTATATATTTAATATTAAATTTTGTGTCTGAATTATGCTAGTTCAGTTAAACCATGTAAATCACCATAATGGTGAAATAAGTTTTAGTGTAAACAAAATTTTTATACTATAAAAATATCTGCATATAAATTTACTTAAAATGTAGATTTAAAATATTAAAAATAAGATGTTACTCGAAATAAAAATAATATTTTTATTACTTTAAATAAATAAAAAGAATTAGGAAGTGTGAGGCAGAGGAAAATGTAGTAGTAACTTGGATACTCGGTTAGCCGTCCCATTCCCTGCCACGTTCTAATTTACTTTGACACTTTTCGTGTTTTTAAAAGTCAAATAATTTAAATTCATTTATAAAATATTTAAATTTTTATATTTATTTTGATACGTCTGCTTGAACAACTTATAAGTATGTATATATATATATATATATATATATATATATATATATATATATATATATATTTTTTTTTTTTTTTTTTTTTTTTTTTTTTTTTTTTTTTTTTTTTTAAAAAGGGTTATGAATTTTTTTTCTGGTTCTTTTATTTTAATTTATTTATTTATAAAAAAAATCATATAATAATTAACAACTTAAAATATTTAAAAAAATATAAAAAAATTAATTTTCTATTAAAATTCAATAGGTACCATATAAAATGGGACATAACATGTATTCGAAATCAATAATAAAAGTATTGTAAATCTCAATAATTAATTTTAAAAGACATGTAAAAAAATTTTTTAAGTCTTAAAATTTTATTTGTATCATATAAAATGGAACAAAGAAAAAAGAAAGTAGTAACATATATTTGAAAACAAATAAAAAGTACGGTAAATCTCAATAATTAATATTTAAGCAACATATTAAAACTTCAATTGACTTTCAAAACTCTATTAGTGTGACATAAATTGAGACAAAGAAAATGACATATATTATTTTAAAATAACATAAAAAGTTTGATTAATTCTCAAAATTATATTACAACTACGTAAATTAGGACGAAGAAAGTAATATATATTATTTGAAAACTACTTTAAAAAATTGTAAATCAAACAACTAACAACTTAAAATATCTAAAAATTATATTAAAATTATTGACTCTCTAAATTCTATCTGAATCACATAAATAGTACATAAAGGGATAAAATTTATAGTGAGCCTGTGCAACCCAAAGGTGTGTCACTAGTATACTATATAATTGTTCGTTTGATATAATAGTTGATTAACATCTAATGTATTAAATATATATATATATATATATATTAATGAGTTTATCATACTTTTCATTTTTTGGCAAGTTTTTAATTTCACTTTTCAGGTAATATACGTGACGAGCACACTTGTAGATTATCGAAAACATAGCCCTGGATAGGAAAATTATCAATATCTATTGCAAGAATACTATTTATTCTCTTCTTAATTGTTTTTAACATGACTTCTTCACTTTACGTGCTAAATTTTTTTATATGATTACTCAATCCAAAGATCTTTCGAAAATAGAATCTCTACCCTCTTGGAGTAAGATAAAACTGTGTATAAACTACCCTCTTTAGACCAAACAAAACAATAACAAACATACCCAGTGAAATCTTACAACTGGGGTCTGAGAAAGGTAAAATGTACTTAGACCTTTCTACTACCTCATAGAGATAGAAAAATTATTTATGAAATATATCAGCCTCAAACACAAAAATTACTGAATACAAAAACAACTAGTGGAAAGTAATTGGAAAACTCATAAATATAATCCACTTTTAATAAGTAGTGGAAAGGGGGAAAATTTTGCAGAAGAATGCATGCAACTTCTCCAAATACTTAGAAAGTATTACATTATACTGCATTCACATTCATTTCCTAAATATTAGATTGATAAATACACAAGCATATAGCTTTTACCTACATTTCTGCAATTCACACTATAGGTGAAACCTAAATTACTTGGACTCTCCAAAAATGTTGTCGCATCGTTGTCGGGATCCTTAAAAATTACACTATTTTTTGAGGATCTAACATGCACCCATCGACATTGTTGAAGAGTCCGAGCAACATTGGGTGAAACCATAAGATAAATATAAGACTTCAAAGTGGGATCTTGCACACTTATATGGCAGAAACAAATGTTATGATTCATAGGGAACATGAGACCTTCCCATGAACAAACGACAATCCTGTGGTAACATCAATGGAGGGCTCTACTAATCCTTCTATAAACATAAATTTAATATGCCAGACAAAAAGGATGATCATATAACTAACATCAATTCAGCTGCCTAAATACATCAACAGCTGTATTTCACAAAAATAGACCAAGAACGAAAGTAGCAGCCCCCTGGTGAATCTAAAACATCATACCAAGTCAATAGCTTCAAAGAC
Organism: Solanum virginianum; assembly: GCA_000787875.1. Taxonomy (NCBI): domain Eukaryota; kingdom Viridiplantae; phylum Streptophyta; class Magnoliopsida; order Solanales; family Solanaceae; genus Solanum; species Solanum virginianum. The sequence continues at coordinate 48,592 of DF358639.1, forward strand.
CAATCTCATACGAGAAGGAACTATGGCCAAAATTACTTGTGAAGAATCCCAGACAGCAGTAAGCAAACTAGTCAGCATCCACCGAGGCAATATCTTTGTTCACAATCTGCAATGGGATAGTTCAAGGATTAATTAGCAAGTTTTGTCGAATTGCAACAAGCATCAAGTGTCAATTTGAGACACACTTGTTGTTATCAACCCAGCTTCTCAAATACGGAGAAACAAAGAATTTTTGTTCATGCACAAGTTGTGATACGTTTGGAAATCTAGTGGGTACACTTCTTGCACCAAACAAATGACAGGCACACAAATATACTCCAGGAACCATAGGGACGCAGCAAAAGCTTATTAATACAACAACAATGATTGATAGTTCATAATCCAGGTGAATCCAACTCTCTTCAACTCGTAGTACCCTCGCACAAGACTGAAATAACGCCATTCAAGGGATAACTGCATCCTAAAAGCATAAGGTGCAACAAAAGTCTGAATTGTACCTTTGATATGTGCTCTTTCATTCCATCATTAATTGGCCCATCTAGTGCCCTCTCAGCAAGTTCATAAAACGTCGCATTACCTTCTGGACCATTAACTCTCTCTTTGTGCAAGTATCTGTGGATGTGAAAAAATCAGAACACCAGAAAGCAGAACTATGTGACATGGACATGGAATCCTCTGGTTTGTCGTTTCTAACCTTTGTTGAACAATTGCTTCCAATGCTAGTTTGAGGTTTCCATGAACAGGATGTCTTTCATCAGTTTCAGACAATCCCAGCCGTCTCAAATGAGACCAAAGATTTTCTTCAGTACATTGATGGCAACGATTTTAAGCTTCATTCCTCTCATTAGATATTAGGAAGTAAAGGACACAGAATAAACAGGAATGGAAATATATTTTCAAGCACAAACGAAATTGCAAATATACCTTCATTAATTTTGCCTCCAGCAAGACGAACAATGCTAGTAACAACAAAAGTAAGAGCAGTGACATGTGATTTTATTTCATCCTCCATAAATGCCTTGTATATATCTGCAGGTAGCTGACTTCTGAGAATATATGACTTTGCATCAGCTGCCACTGTCCATCATGAAAAAGTCCATATTGGGAGATACATACACAGCCAAATAGATTAATAACACTAAAGCAGTTGCAGCTTAAACTGAAGAATTCTATTTTACAAACCTCAATTAGGAATTCTACTAACTAATACATACCCTATACATCACAGTTCCAACTAAAGTATTATTTTTGAAGATTATAGCTTTACTACCAAGTAGCAAATATCCACACTTTGTACTATGTATCTAAGGATAATAAGATGGAAAATCCAAGTGCGCTCAAATAAAAACCTCATCCCCACCTCCTAACAATCACATATCG
>DF358639.1:50036-104869 GCA_000787875.1 Solanum virginianum
CAATCACATATCGATTTCTTGTTTCATTCAAACATACAGATGGATTTCCACAGCCTCACAAGGAAAGAATTGCAAGCTCTCTGCAAGAAAAAACAAAAAATCCCAGCTAACATCAACAATGTCACCATGGAATTCTCTTCAATTTCTTGAGTTTGGTGATGGTATTGAAGAGATACTTGAAAACATGTCAATCAGATATCGTTATTGGATACAAAAACAGAGAAAAACAAGAAGACATTTTTGAGAATTTGTTTATATAGCGTTTGTATCATCAGATATCGCAAACTTATCCATGTAATTTCCTGAAAGGCAGAAGCAGTGACACATGTACCTCAAACTGGTTCCCCGACTACACAATAGAAGACAACATAACATGACTCAGAAACTTCGCAGACCTTGACTAGGAATCGTTGCAGAACAAGAGGAATATTGGTCCGTTTTCTTCTTGTAGACCGAATGCCCTCCTATAACATCCAGTGGAAGCTCCAGAAAGGATCAAATCTTCTCTATCTAATCTAAAACTAAAAATAGAAAGGAACCCCTTTTCCCTAAATATCTGGGGAGAATAAACACCAAGCTCTTTCTAGTCATGAAGCGAGGCTCGAAACGTGTTTAGCACTTATGTGCACTTCAGTGTCGTCATCATGGTTCTGAGGCAGACTTTTCCTTGCCAATGAGCCTCTTCTAAAGAAGTGACTCTAAACAATTGATATTTCTTTGATCACATATTTTTCATTCATATTTATCATTATCAGTCTTAGACTAAACATTATATATTTGTACTTTTTTCTCCCATTAAAGCTCACGCTTAGCTCAATCAAACATAAATTTAGAAGTAAAATAGCCAAAAGAAGATTCAATGAAATAAAGAATAGTTTGGGGATCTTAGTAGCTCAGTTCGTTGGCTACCTGAACTCCCACGTTGGTGAGGGTTCGATTTCTCAAGTTGTAATCCCTTCCCCATTTCCCCTTCCCCTTCCCCTACCCCCAATTTAAAAAAAAAAAATAAAGAATAGTTTAAAGAAAACCTTGCTGAGATGAGCGAGGGTTTTGAGTAGCAGAAGAGCGTGATCGTTGAAGTTCCCTCATTTCAAACCCAAAAATAGAAGAAAGTTTCAATTTTGCCTCATTTATGACAAAAGCAGGGAGATTTCTTTGACGATAATTCTTGCCAGTGATCAATTGGGTTAGCTCCTCCCTCTTTATTGGGCACCCTGAACTCTGTTCATTCTTGAATAATACATACCGAATCACTTCTGCTACAAGCTTGTCTTTTTCCTCTAAAGAAATACCAAATTGAGAAAAATCTTCTCCAGAACTAGACATCCTGTAATGAAAAATTAGCAATAAATTCATTAAAATCGAATTTCTCAAACTGGGTTACTCCAAAATTCATACCTTTTTACCTACTGTTCTTCAATAGCTCTGCTACTAATTTTTCAAGAGAAAGAGACAATAAACAGAATTCTTAAGGGTTAAGGGTTTTTTCCCGCCATTTGATTTCAGGGAGAAAACCCTATTTAAGAATTTTTTATCGAACTAAGTCATTATTTAAATTAATTTATCAAAATAGTACTTTTTTTAAAAAATATTTTATAAAATTAGTATAAATGTATTTCTCATTAACATTTTAGGCTATATTTTATTTTAAAAAAATTAATGGGCAGAAATTGACTGATATGACAGTGTTAAACGAATAAACGTTATTAACAGTAAGTTTTAAGCGTAAAAAGTATCTATGAGCACCATTTTAGAATACGTTACTCAAAAGTATATTTTATGCTTAAAATATTACTCATAGTAACATTTATTAAGAATGTTAACATCCAATTTTGACCGACCTAATCCATCTTATATTGCTATTTGATTGAAATTGGTATTTTTGAAACTTAAAAAAATGAACTTATATTTAATTTTATCCAAATAATTATATAATTTTAACATTCATAATTTACTAAATTTATTATTATTATTTGTTATTATTGTTGTATTTGTTATTGTTGTTGTTATTATTATTTTTATGAATTACTTTCAATGTTATCATTGCTATTAATTACTTTTATTATCATGAATTACTTTTTATTATTATTATCATCATTACATCATTTTTATTTTAAATGCATTACGTACTTTTAACATCTTACTTAATTCAAACAATAATAATTGTCATATGGTTTTAACACTTTACATACTTATTATTATTTAATAATAAATGAATTTTAGCATAAATAACGAATTAAAACATTATATTGGGTATATTACTGTTATTGTTATTCTAGTGATTGGCATTTTGGTCCTTGGCATTGAGATCCATTATTGGATACAAAAACAGAGAAAAACAAGAAGACATTTTTGAGAATTTGTTTATATAGCGTTTGTATCATTTTATAATATATCGTATTGTATATTGTGTTATGTTGTTTTGATGTATACAATATTTGAATAGATTGAATCGTGTCCCATTATTTCATAATACACATTAACAGTCTCAACAATAAACTTTGATATTACAAAGAAAAAATCAGATAGTACTGATGCAGAGTTATTATGAAAATAGTAAAGATAAAAAGGTAAAATATAAAATTGTTCAGTAAAAGAGGAGGAGAGAAAAAAAAATAATGACGCAATCACACATCAAATCGACCGTTACATAAAAGGACATTTCTTATCCTTACACGATAATAAATTTAACAATACAACAGAAATACTTATTTGGATAACAATCATCGTACTTAGAGTAAGAACCAATCCAAACAAAATGAATACATCAAAATACCAAGATGAAGACAATGAATATCAAAAGTTTAACTAACCAACATAGAGATGAACTTTAATAGCCAGAAAGAAGACACAAACAAGAGCAAAATAGAGCAAAGTATGAACCATAATGGAAGCTCCACTTGTATGAAAATTCCCAAATTCCACACAATGTTTATGCCCTGGTAGTTGAAACAACAGTCCTGGAGACATGAGGATGAACAATATAACTGACACCAAAACAGGACCCCAATCCAACATTCTTATTTTTCCTTAAATTTGACAAAAAAAAGAAAAACAAGATTGTGAATTTATGTAATTAAAAAAAGAAGAAGATGATGTGAGAAGTGGAAATGGTAGTAGTTGCTTATATATGTGTAAGGTGAGAGTATATGAGACTTTGAATGGAAGAAAAGAACACTTACCACCTTGACAATGAGGGTGTTTGACGGAGACAAATTCAAGATTTAAATTTTACGAATTCAATTGGTTAAATTTTTATGCGAAGGAGTTTAGAGTATATAGTAGAGTTAAAACACCGAATCAAGATAATGAATTCAATTATAAATTCTTTAATTTGTTTTTTTATTCAAATATATACAATAAACTGATTAATTTACAGTAAATATAATCACGTTTTGTTTACATAAAAAAAGTCATAAATCATAGAAAATATACAATATAACTTGTCAAAAGTCATAGAAAGTATACACTGACTATACAATGTAGATTACTTATACATGAGTTATACACTAAGTATACATTATGATATACTCTGAAAAATGAATATAACTTTACTATAAATGTAATATATACTGAATAAACATGCTTATACAATGAATAATCATTTTTTCGATAATTCTTTTGACCAAATGACCTTGTATTATAATTATTCCCATATTTATTCTACTTTTGAGATTAATATTTGTTAAAGGACTAGTTCAGTTGAACATATAAATAACCACAATAGTGAAATAAGTTTCGAGTATAAACAATTTTTAAAAATTAAGTATCAAGTTATTCAAAAAGTATCTATGTATTAATTTACTTAAAATGTAGATTTAAAATATTAACAATAAGATATATGGAAGTGTGAGGCAGATGGAAATGTAGTAGTAACTTGGATACTCGGCAGCCGTCCCATTGCCCCCATGTGCACTTGCTTCCTCACAAAATCTTCAAAAAATTTTAAATAAAATTAATATATTTATAAACGATATAAAAAATATAATAAAGTCATCTAACTAATAATTCAAAATATTTAAGTTACTGAAATTCAAAAAGTATCACATAAATTGAAACAGATAGTCCTACTTAATATTATGTCTTATTCAAATTGTTTGGGGGTGAGGATGGGGAGGGGTGCTTATTTAAATTTGGGACTTTATACTAATATAGCCATTGTCCAATATAATAGTTGGTTAATGTATAATGCATTAAATATAAATAATATTTTCTTTGTTTTAATTTGGCTTTTCTATTTTTTTTTTTTGGAAAACTTTTTATTTTTATTTTTGAATAACATGACAATGCATTAAATATAAATAATATTTTCTTTGTTTTAATTTGGCTTTTCTATTTTTTTTTTTTGGATAACTTTTTAATTTCATTTTTGAATAACATGACTAAGTCATAGATTATGACGCAATTGCAGGTTATCGAAGACATGGCACTAAACAAGAAGACTTAAATGTAAAAAAATTAAGACCGAAAGTTATTATATAGTCTAGCATTTGTCTAGTCCTCTTTGTAGTATTTACTACTTCTTTCGCTTCAATTAGCATATTCTTTCTCGTTGCTACTTGTCCTCTTCTTAATTATTTTCAATATGACTTCTTCGCTTTTGTATTTGTTTTACATGCTTAGATTTTTTATAAGCTTACTCAAGCGAAGGATTTTTCGAAAACAGTGTCTCTAGTCTCTAACTTTAAGAGTAAGGATAAAGCTATATACAAATACTATCCTCTTCAGACCACAATCATAAAATTACACTAGGTATGCTGTATTATTTTGCAATTGAAAATTCATACGGGGTAGCTAATGATTTCCTCTAATATTATCCCAGTTGTACTGGACAAGATTAGCTTAAATTAAATACGGAGTAACAAGAAACTCAGCAGACTCAAATATCTTTCACAATGCAGCAAATAATTGAGAGAAACCAACAGCAAGCTAGTAATGAAAAGAAAACAAATGCATTTCAACAACTTAATCAGAGTAATCTCACACGTGGAGTTTAGGCTCTAGAGAGGAAATTGGCACGCATTTCAGTTTCATAACCAAAGTAATCTCACACATGGAGTCTAGACTCGAGAGAGGAAATTGGCACACAACAGCTCGACTACCAAAACTACACAACACTAAATCTTGAATAATTGCACAATTACAAAGTGATGGTGTACCATCAAGGGGATATTTTAGAACAACGATACCAATGAGATCCCACCAACATATTTTAGAGCTCCGTTGAAATTCTTAAGCACAATTTATTCCTAATAAGTAGTGGAAAGGAGAAAAAAAGTTGCAGAAGAATGCATGCAACTTCTCCAAATACTTGCAAAGAAAGTATTACATTATAATGCATTCACATTCATTTCCTAAATATTAGATTAATAAATACACAGGCATATATAGCCTTTACCTACATTTCTTCAATTCACACTATAGGTGAAGCCATAAGATAAATATAAGACATTAAACTGGGATCTTGCAGACTTATCTGGCAGAACTAAATGTTATGATTCATAGGGAACTTGAGACCTTCCCATGGACAAACAACAATCCTGCAGTACATCAAGGTAAAATTAGCAATTTGCCATCATTATAAAATAAGCATGTGCGGACACAAGATCCAAAACCAACAAACAACAACAACAACATACCCAGTGGAATCCCACAAGTGAGGCCTGGGGAGGGTAGAATGTACACAAACCTTACCACTACCTCATAGAAATAGAGAGGTTGTTTCCTGAGAACCCTCGTCTCAAAAACCCATAAGCAGAATACATAGTACATAATAATAATCATAATCATAAAAATACTCAAAGATCTTATTCCAAACGGATTAAGGCTAAAGAAAGCATTAGTTATCTGGGAAAAGTTTAAGCCTACTGGTGGCTTTAATCTGATAATCTTACTGTGCAGAACAGGGCAACCATTGCTAAAACCTCTAGATCTATGTTGCTCAGACTTTTTAAAAATGTTGACAGGTGTGTATCGAATCCTCCAAAAGTAGTGCATTTTGGAGAATCCGACATGAGAGTGACAAGATTAGGAATGAAGTTCTTTGGGAGAAGGTGGGAGTGGCTTCTATGGAGGACAAGATGAGGGAAGCAAGACTGAGATGGTTTTGACATGTGACGAGTAGGGTGTTGATGCCCCAGTGAGAAGGTGCGAGAGGTTGGTTGTAGGGGGTGCACAGAGGTAGGCCAAAATAGTATTGGGGAGAGATAATTAGATACGATATGACACAGCTTCACATTACCAAGGACATGACGCTAGATAGGAAAGAGTGGAGGCCGCGTATAAGGGTAGAAGGCTAGGAGGAAAAGGGTGTTGTCTTGCCGTAGGTTGTTTTTTGTGTTCCACTTTGAGGCTGTAACTACTTCTTTCTTGTAGACTTCAACACTCCTTATTAAATGCTACATTTCTTTCATTGTGTTCTTCTTGGGTTGACATAGTTGAGCCAAGGGTCTTTCAGAAACAACTTCTCTACCTCCATGAGGTAGTGGTAAGGCGTACACTCGACCCTCCCCAAGCCCATAGAGTGGGATTTAACTGAGTATGTTGTTGTTAACACAGGTGCGGCAACAATTTTTGAGCTTCCAATAATCATAGCTCTGAGCTAAATGGGTACATGCTGTGCTTACGACATAAAGGGAGACAGTGGGATAGTATTTCAATACCAGCTCAAGCTTCTTGGATGCTCAGGAAGGCATTCGAGTCCAGAACACTGGAGCAGGTGCATTGTCATTCTACTACTTTTTTTTGAAACTGGGAAAAAGAAAAGTAGAATGAGTGCCTTACAACGCAAATATATACACGCTCCTCGCTCCTAGCCCCTACCATAAGAGTACCATGGAAATTCCTCTTATTTTCTAATCCTGCTAGACCAAAAGCCATATTAACTCTATGGCTGCAAAATATATGGGAGGTTAGTAATTGTTTCAGGAGGGATTAGTAACTGTTGACAGACTACTCAAATGGGGAATGGTGATTGAATAAAAATGGAGCTTCTGCCAAACCTATGATGAAACAGAAAACATCTATATGTTACATGTCCTTTTGCTAGAGATATGTAGATAGACTACTAAACTGGATCCATCAACAGCCTCTTACAGGGAGTACTTGGGAGCAATTCATGCCAGGAGTCCTTCAGAGAGCACAAAGGGACGTCAAAACAGGCTCAGATTTCTTAAAATGGTCTACACTGACTTTGTTCATGGCATCTGGATAGAGAGAAATATGAGGATCTTTGAGAAACAATGCAGACACTGGGAAGCCATTGCTCAAGATATTGCTTGTATTTGTAGTGTCTGCAATACAGAATTTAGTCCATAGCTTCATATTCTAGTTTGTTAGCTCTGTAGTCTTTCTTTGTAAAGTTTTGGTAACTGGCTGTGTCTAGTTAGTTATGATACTGTACAAATACTTTGGTAATTAATAAAAAATTTAGTTATCAAAACGAAAAAGGCATTGAGGCCAAAAAAGAGGATTAAGGCATTTCAAAAGAGGCACCAATGGCATCACTATGAAAAAATTCGTGATCATACATTGGCTACATAGTGTAATATGTATGAGGGATAAATGTACATCAGCCATAAATCTGAGGAAATGGAATGAGGGCAAGGTAAATACAAAACAAACCACAGATAAGTACTAAATTCTCAAATCACATTAAAGAAGTTCATTTTTCTTCTTTCTTTTTTGGAAGAGGCCACAGGGGATGGGGGCTTTAAGGGAACAAAAGAGACTAAAATAAGAATTGGTTAATGGGAAGGGTGATCCATAAGTATCCTGTCAAACATAGTATGTTCAACTCGAAGGACTGTGAGCCAGTAACAGACGATTAGTTGCTATTTGGACAACAAAAAGGCCTGACACAAAATTGGTAACCACCCTATCCAAAATGAATAACACAGCCTGAACTCTGAAGTACAAAGAGAAAAGCAACTCTCTCTCTCTTTTTTATGGGGAGGTAAGTAGTACTAGCGCTAACAATCTAAGTTGCGTTGCAGAATATTACTTTGATTGCTTCATTCTTTAAGGTTTTAAATACATCGAACATATTTAAAAGCTAAATAAATATTACTCCACATCACATTTTTAATCATGGAAATACTTTTTTCCAGTGCTTGAAAATTTTGTTATAGAAAAGAAGTGACCCCCAAGTAGTTATAGTGACATAAAAGGTACTCCCTTTGTTTCAATTTTTGTGTCATATTTTAAGAGGAGTTCAATAAAAGTAGGAAAACTTTTGAATCTCGTGGTCATAAATTAAGATATGTGTAATGTACCAAAATGTCCTTTAAATCATGCGGTCTTGCACATGCCCTAAGGGATGTTGGAATTAAAGAGTTGCCAGATTAGGGAAGAAGCATTGTTTTTTAACAATCTGAAAAGGAATGTAAGAGAAACAAAGTGAAATGGAGGGAGTACTTGGAAAATGAGAAATTGTTAACCCATTAAAGTAAGTGTTGCCCTGTAGCTTATACAATCATAGTATAGACTTTTACCAAAAGAAACTAATATAATGTGTTTTGCCTGATAATCATCCCTTTTTGACATAAGAGGCAAACTATGCATAAGGTAGTAAAAGGTATTGTATTGCTTTACCTAGTCACTGAAGACACTCATAAGATCACCCGGTTGAAACTTTTGAAAAATTGCTGGACCAACTTTAGCATTTTCCATGTTAGGCTCCTGCTTAACTTTAGTGTCCTCAAAGATTTTTGCAGTATTCAAATTGCACATTGACGAATCGGACTCGTCTACTGCAAAACGACTGGGAATGGAGGCACCTTTACCAACCCCAGGATTTCTCATACGTCCCTGATCAAGAACCTGGCTTGAGTTAATATAATATGGAACTGGCGAGCCCAAATGGTTTGGGATAAGGCCTGACAGTTGTTTAGAAGAACCACACGCTGAGCTCGTGTTATGAAGCTGCAGACCAACACTATTGTCAGCATTTATCGAGCATGACCGAGAGAGAGAACCTCCAGTGGAGAGGCTGTTTAAGCCACACTCTGGTTTGAGTTCCCTGTCCAACACTTGAACCACACCTGATGAATTATTTGATTGTGGCGAGAGAACTCCATAATCAATCACAGAAGATTTACTCAGACTGCCGCCACAGCTGATAGAAGCAGCGCTATCTCCCACTTGGAAATTACCTGGCAACTGAGAGGGCAATACAAGGCAAGAAGGTTGCACATTAATTGAATGGTTAACCCCAGGAGGTCCAGATTGCCTATGTTGCAGTTCTAGCTGCTGCTGCTTTTGCCATTGTTGCTGATGTTGCATCATTGCCATTAACATGTTGCTGTTCGGAGCAGCTATCCCAGTGGGATTGCTGCTAGGGACCATACATATATTTTTTGCTCGCTGAGACCCAAATCCTGAATGAACATCCTCAGCAAACAAGATAGCTTGAGATAGATATTTAGAATTAGAAATGCTGGGAGGGCATTTCAACAGAGGCTTACCATAAGCCACAACTTGGTCAACAGGCATGCACTTTGCTTGCTGCAGGGAAGCTTGTAGGAGATTCTGTTGCTCTACTGCTGGTAAAACCAAGTTACTTGTAGATCTACCTAAAAGCTCAGCATGAAGAGCTGTCAAAGTTTCAGGAGGAATTTGGCCAGACGCTGCCAGTGCTTGAATGTCGAATCTCCCAAGTGAACCAAGTTCTGAATTCTGTTCTATTGACCCACAGAAGGTACTGGGGAGGCCACCCTGTTGCTGAACTACTCCACTTAACCTCTTCAAGGCTATCCTAAATTTCTGCATATTAGTCAACAAAAATAGTTTAAAACATTCTACTGTTGAAAATAGAATTTAATGATTAGGAAACCAAAAACAGCATGCGTCCTAACACAGACTATTGATGGATCACATAGAACCATTACATTCCCACAAGGACTTGAACAGACAATGGCAGAAACAAGGTTTATGGGTGACTAAAACAAACACTACATGAGGACACGGTACTTAATATTTAGGTTTATGGGTGATAAACACAAAAGCTACATGATGTGGATTCGTCTTGGTGAATTAGGAAGATATGGGCCTTTTAGTTCCAAGTATCTAGCATCTTTACCTGATTTTCCTGAAAAGGCAACCAGAACACTGGCATTAGGTAGAAAAAAAGGGTACATTGACAACCTTAAACAGGCATAGAGATTCAAACCTGCAGATGGCTTGCCACATTTTCTCTTGTCAAACCAGGAACATTCATCAGTTCAAGGATTCTCTTAGGTACAGCCTCTGCAGAGGAAGAAAGGAAACAAATAATAAATAAATAAATAAATAAGAAAAAAAAGATCTGAACTAACTGAAAATTCACATAACCGAAGTTCATACTATCAATGCCCAGTTGGTTGACTGCACTAACAAATTGCTGATGAAGCTCCACTGACCAAACTACGCGTGGCTTTTTTGAAGTACTTTGGTCATCATTTTCCATTTCAGTGTCATCTTCTTCTTTGGCTTCTCTTTTCTTTTTCTGTGGTTTTTGCACTCCATCTGCAACTTCAATTACAGAAGAAGCACATTCAGCATCATCACTTCCTCGCTTATACCGATCATTATCATCCAAGCTACCAGAACATTCATGCTCTTTACTGGAGTTATATCTTTTCCTAACAACGTGCTGCCAGATATTCTTTAGCTCCTCGTCCCGTATAGGCTTAATTAAATAATCACAAGCCCCATGTTGAACTCCCCTCATGACAAGGTTGGTTCTTCCATCACCTGACATCACTGTAGACAGCAAAATTTTTAGTTTATAGAAGAGGCATCATGTTGCCACAGCAGGAGAGGCATCATGTTGCCACAGCAGGAGAGGCATCACTTACTTATTACTGGAAGGTCCATTTCCAACCCAACAAGCTCAAGAAGTTTAAAACCATCCATATCAGGCATATGAACATCACTCAGTACAATATCAAAAGTCCCCCTCCTTTCACGTAATAGGTTTAATGCCACCATAGCTTGTGTGCAAGTAGTAACTGCAACCAATTCAAAATAGCCAATGCATTAGACGAGAGGTGCAAAACTAGATTCGATTTTTATAACCAATAGATATGCATGAAAACAAACATTAAGAAAATATAACACTGTACTAACAGAGCAACGATGCCAACGTATACTTCCACAAACTCTTAAATGAAATAGGGGATAGAGACATTGTGTACTGTAGGTGCTTTGGGATTGATGAGGTTAAACGTGCTAATAGTAGCATGACCAAGGGAAGAGCAACCGGACCCGATGAGATTCCGGTGGAATTTTGGAAGAATACAGCAGGTATATAGTGGTTGACTGGGTTAATTAATGCAATTTTTAAGACATCAAAAATGCCCCACAAATGGAGGTGGAGTGCAATAATTCCTGGGTTAATTAATGCAATTTTTAAGACATCAAAAATGCCCCAAATGGAGGTGGAGTGCAATAATTCCATTGTACAAGAATAAGGGTGATATCCTAAATTGTAAAAATTACAGGGGAATCAAATGCTAAGCCACACTATGAAGGTTTTGGGAGAGAGTGGAGGAGATGAGGTTGAGGACAAGGGAATCCATTTCTGAAATCAATTTGGATTCATGCTGAGGCGATCGAGTTGTGCGAAGACTTGTGGAGAAATATAAAGTAAGGAAGAAAACCTACATATGTTGCTCATTGACCTTAAAAAGCCTATGACAGTCTGAGGGATGTCCTAGGGAGGTGTTTGGAGGCTAAAGGTGTCTCGATGGTTTACATTAGAGAGATAAAGGACATGTATGATGGAACCAAGACTCGGGTTAGCACTTTCGGATGGAGTTAGCACTTTCGGATGGAGATGGGGCTACATCAAGGGTCAGTTCTAAGCGTTTTCCTATTTGCTTTGGTGATGGATGAGTTGACGTAGTCTATTCTCATGGTGTATGTTACTAACAGACGACATAGTGTTGATTGATGAGACATGGGACAAAGTTAATATTAGATTGGAGGTTTAGAGTCAAAACTCTAGAGTCTAAAGGATTCAAGTTGAGCATGACCAAAAGAACATTTGGAGTACAAATTCAGTGTTGTGTTGGACTAAAGCGGACGTGGAGTTAAGGCTTACCATATATTCCTAACAGAGATAAATGGAGGTTTGCCTCTGGAGTCTTGTGTGATAAAAAGGTATCACCTAAACTTAAGGGTAAGTTCTCCAGAGTAATGGTTAGACCGTTTCATTGTATGGGGTGGAGTGCTGCAAGATGAGGATGTTGTTTACACCAAAAAAGTAAAGATACTAAACAATTCCATTTTACTTTGTGAATGGAATTAGATCTATCTTCAAAACATCTATCACTCCTTTCTCTCCACGCAGACCACCATATACATGATGGCATTAACTTCCACCATCTCTTCTGAGTCTTGCTTCCCCTCAGTGAGCTTCAATGTGATGTTGTATCATATTATTATGATGTGAACAACAATGCCAAGAAAAAATATTATGCAATGACTGCCTATTAAGTCTACAGAAACACTTATCCATGTATTGCTAATTAATGTATTCTCGTTCCACATTCTACCCCCACTAAAACTACATAAATTCTTTCAGAAATTATGTTGGTATTAGTTTAACACCGCCAAACAAATGACACAATGCAATGCCAAGAGCATCATTTTTTTTATTGCAACCAACCAAATACTGCATTATTCGTAAGGAGATTATTTTTATTTTCTCCTTATACAACCAACCAAACAACATTTTACCCATGCAAGTTTATACAAACTATCTGCACTAATGCAACCATCAAATAGCCCCTAACTTTTGGGATGAAACCAGCACACATAATTCTAGTTTGAAACCCAAGCCTACTCGATTAAGTGAATTCAATAAAGTTAAAGATAAAGTAAAGGCCATAAATTCATGGTTAAATACAAACATAACCAGCCCCTTAAACTACTAGAATATTCCATTTAGATACTCAAACTAAGCTTTGTTTCAATTGAACTCCTTGATTCCTAACAAAGTGTTCTAACCTAGTCACTTCTGATTCAAATTTTGGAAATTTTTTTGTTCAGGTTCTCATTCATTTATTATTTAGGTTGACCACATAAACTATATCATTTCCGCATTCATCTCAATAAGCTGTAAAACTCCGTGCACTTTTTACTTGAGGTTGATGCATATAGTTTTAAAACATACATATTTTATGTGGTTAGCTAACCATCTAATAGAAGCACAATTTTCTTCAAAATTTGAATCAAAAGCATCTAATTGAAACACTTAACTAGGAATTGAGGTGTTTAATTAGAACATAACATAGTTCAAGTGTCAAATTAGTACTGACTATGTAATAAATAAACTCACAATTGAAAAATTGAAGAAAACAGACCTGAATAATTGCATCTACGAAGCATTTGCTCAATAATTCGGAGGCAAACGGCGTCATCATCAACCACAAGGACTCTTAACCCTACTGGAAAGTGATCAGTGACCACTGTAGCTCCCGACTTACACGTGGCACCGGAGCCACTCATCCTTACCCACAAAAATGACCAAATAAGCACAAAGAGCAGGTAAAATTACAGAATTGACACTGGTTTCACTGAACTGCAGCTGCTTCCATTTACAAGTGATCCTAAGGTAGTGTTTGAATGCCAGATCCAGGGCAGAGCTGAGGGTATACAGTGTAATGGAAGGTGAAATTAGGGTTTTGATTGTTGAAGAATGAAGAAGAAGAGCACCGGGTGCGTAGGTGGGTGGGCGTGGGTAGGGGGTGGAGGGTAAAGAGGAAGGAGGTCTTAAATAATGGGGAAGATAAGTGTGACGCGAGGAGTCGAGAGACACGAAGAAGGAAACTGCAGAAGACCTTTGTCGTTTTGGTTTTCTCCTCTATTTCTATAATATTAATATTATTATTAATATTTTTATTTATTATTGTTTTGAGAGATCTAAATAGTAATTCTAAATAGGAAAATTTCATAAAAGAAAAAAAAAACTATTGGTTTCATTCTATTTGAATGATATTTACGTATTATTTTATAATATTTTATATTATATTAATTTAAAGAATATAATATTTTAAACAAATTGTATCATTTTGTTGTTATATTGTATAATGTTCTACGTCTACAATTTGAATGATAAGCTTATGAAAAAATAGGATATGAGATAGAGTTGCTACAAAAGGATAGGATAAAAAATAATACATGATTATTAATTGATACGTTAGATAAAAATGAGAAGAAGATATTAAACTGACACACTAGGTCAGTTGTTACACAAAATGAGACTTTTTGTTATTAATTGACGATTGATTTAAACGATAGATGCAATATAATTTAAATAATAATCAAAACAAATATTGTATTTAAGCGAACAATATAATAGATGACAATAATCTAAACAAAGTGTCTCAATTATTAAATTTATTTAATTTTAAATTTTAATTATTAAATACGCTTTTTAGTATGTTATAACTACTTAATGAATTTGAATAATTAATATATGACTGTGCAAACAATATATAAAGATAATGGTTTATCAATTTCATTCATTCACTGTAGTAGTTATCACAATCATTGTCAACCATTGCACCTTTCCCTTCCCCATTATCAACTTACAACACCACCTACTACCCATAATAATCACCACAATTAATTGTCATCAACTTATTTATAATCACCACCACAAATCATCATTATCATAGCAAACACACGTCATTATCAACAATCATCATTGTATATCGTCAATACCATCATCATTCACTATTAATCATTAGCTATTAGTATCATTCACCACCTACCATCACCATCAACCGCTATTATCAGTCATCATCACCACTAGCTATTAACGTCACCGCTATTGTCAGTCATCATCATCACTAGCTATTATTCACAACGTCATTATTAGCCCATATTATCCACAATCAACATCCATAACCATCATTGCTAGCAAATATTATCACTAACCGTCGTATCATTTTTTAAAGAAAGACAAGTTATACGTTCAAATTTGATTATTCGAATGTTGAAAAGACCACAATTTAGTTGCGAGATTATAAATTGAACTCAATGATTTCGTAGCAGTATTGCCCACTGCCTAGTTATTACCTACCTTATTTTATGCTGAGTATTGATTGTTTAACGAAATGTAATAAAAGTATTAAAATGCCTCTTGTGTTTCTAACTTGTTGAACAATATCCATGAAATTCTGATCTTTTTAATCCCTCAGCTCAAGTTTGTTTAAACTTACCAAGTTTGCTTTCATGAATCTTGTGCCCTTAAATACGCGGTCATTAGTAAAATAGTCATCCTTCCATCCTATATTATTAATTTTATAGTATTGTTTTTCTCCAAAACACATTTAGGTTGTTCTTTTTTAACTTGTAGTGTTAAAATAAATGGCTAAATAGAGGGGAGTGCTACAGAATAAGACAGATTTGACAAAATGAAACACAAGTCACAAGGGGTTAATTGCACTTCTGCCTCAATTTTCTGCTGATCTCTAATTTTTGTCCTTCCAGACAAATAATTTTTTTTGTGGGGATACACATTTACAAGTATGTCCCACGCCCTCAAAGAACTTGTGTCCCACTAGGCATAAGTAGCAGGGAATAAGTCCGATAATGAATAAAAGACAAACTCATTTGAAAGACAAACCATGCAATTAAATGGGCAAAAAGTTCTAGTATTGATCTGATTACTAGAATATTGACAAACCAGAACCAAAAATATATCACTTGAGCTGAAGATTACAAATATAGACTGCAATCTAGATGGAAAAAAGTAGGCCAAATAAGTCCCAACAAGCTATCTATACAACCACACACAACCACTGCTAGTTAATATGTTCTACCAGATGGTTCATTCAACTTCGTTAGCTTGAGTTCTGTTCCTTCTGATCACTAAACCATGCTTGCATCATAGCGTAAGTCAGAGGACACCCAAATGTCACCTGTTGTCCTCCCATGTTTGGAAAGGTTTCCATCTTGCCACAACAAAAAAGCAGTGAGTACAGGCATCGGCATGCTTGTTACAATTTAACAATCAACCATTAGAGATGTAGAAGAATCGTAAAGGTAGGTAAGGAGCACAGCAAGCCTATGCACAATTGCTTCTTGCAGCTGTCTCTATGAGTTTTTCCTTGAATGTTATTGTGTGCCTTGCATTAGTCCATTCCGTGCTATATTCCTGTTGATTTTTATATGTTATTTGAAGTTAAAATTAAATAAAATTGAAAAACTAGCATGCTGAAGTTCTATATTGCAGTGTGTCTGCTAGCATCCATTCAAAGGAGAGTAAGTAGTAACAGGGAAAAAAATGAACTAAGCCAAATCGAGGGTCGCTAGAAACAGAAAGCATAAAATCCTAAAGAAATTTAGTTTGCTAGCTAGTGAATTTTACAAGTTGGGAACTGCAGCATCTATCCCTTGTAACTGCACCTGCATGGCTGCATTGCCTAGAAACGGCATGTTATAACTTGACAAAACTATAGAAGGCTATAGACATTTAACAAAACAAAACATATGATTCAAATCAAAATTGAAGATCCAAAAACTAGCATACAAACTAGAACCCTCACCTCTATTCAACTTTAGCAAGTCAGAGTCTGTCATTTAAAGACTTCTCCAAGGAAATAAGTTATTAGATATATTAACAGTGCAAAAAGGGGTAACTCCTCTATATGCAATTAACCACAACAGAAGCTCACTAGTCTGCTCCTCTCTTAATATTGTGCATGGAGTTATATTCTCTGGTGTTAATCCATCCAGTATACAAGTTTACATACATGTTTCCCTCCATAATTTTGTCAAAATATATGCCTCAAGTCCTTGTTTAAAAAAGATGAAGTGAGACGACGTATTGATATATGGCAACTGGATATGCCTCAAGTCTTAATATGACAAGTTATATAACTTTTTAAGTAAAGATATAAACTAAGAATACTAAAATTATATAAAAGAACAAAGAGAGAGTAATAATATTTCTTCTTGATATTTTTGATGTCTTTTCTTATTATGGAAATTAATGCCTATTTATTAGTGGTAAGGTCTGCGTACATTCTACCCTCCCCAGACCCCACTTGTGGGATTTCACTGGGTATATTATTGTTGTTGTAATGCCTATTTATTAGCACAAATTTGGTAAGGTATACAATTATATTCAACATTGTACAACTAGTAGGTAAGTATGAATACACAATGTTTCCAACATTGTATAACTAGTAGGTAAGTATGAATACACAATATTTTCAACATTGTACAACTAGTAGGTTATACCACTAGTCGAGGTAGTTATAATAAAAGGGAGAACAATATGAGTTCTCAAAATAATCCTTCAAGAGGCAAAGGTGATCACTGTCATCGTTGTGGCCTGAAAAGTCACTGGAAAAATGAATGCCGGACACATGATCATTTCGTCATGTTGTACCAAAATTCCTTCAAAAGGAAAGGAAAGAAAGGTGGTGCCTCCAATTCTAATGCCCGGATGGAGTCACATTTGACCCTTAAAGATGATGCTCAAACAAGACCTTCTCATGAATATAATGAGAATATTGAGGCAAATTTGGCATTGAAAAATGATGTTTTTGATGGCCTCGATGATATTACTCATCTGAAAGCTGGATACTTCTTTGGGGATCAAAATTGAAGATTAATCACTGGATATAAATAAATAATGTTGTGTTTAAGTATTTGATGTAATGTTGAAGTACTTAAATTTCCTTTTGTTAGTGTTTTTTCATACTTCTTATTATGTATTTTTATTCAATGAAGATAAATAAAATCTTCAGTCTTCAGTTGGATCCAAAATGAGTAATAAAGATATGTGTCTTCTGGACAGTGCCACAACTCATACGATATTGAGAGAAAAGAAATACTTCTCTCATTTGATTATGAAAAAGGTACGTATAAATACAATATCTGATAGTACAAAATTGATTGAGAGCTCTGAAGAGCGGGCTTATTACTACCTAGAGGAACAATACTGGTAATTAATAAAGCATTGTATTGTATTAAGTATCAAAGAAACTTGTTAAGTTTCAAGGTTATTCGCCATGGCTATCATGTTGAGACTGTGAATGAAGGAAAGATTGAATACCTTTATATTACTACAATACATGCAGAGATGAAAATTGCGCATGAAAAATTACCTGCACTTTCTTCTGGGTTGTACCATACAAATGTTGGTACAGTTGAATCACATGTCATAGTAAACAAAAAGTTTACTGACTCTAATAGTTTTATCATTTGGCATGACCGGTTAGGCCATCCCGGTTATAATATGATGCGCAAGATAATTGAGAATTGACATGGGTATACTTTGAAGAACCAAAACGTTCTTAAGTCAAATGAATTCTCTTGTGTTGCTTGTTGACAAGGAAAGTTGGTTATTAAACCATCAACAACTAAGATTGGAGTGGGTTTAACATGAACGAGCACATATGGAGATGATTAGTGATAAAGACTGACTTGAAGTTTCTTCAGGAGTGGAATCCCATCCATTTCTGGAATGGATACAGAGTGATATATGTGGGACTATTCACCCTCCATGTGGACCATTTAAATATTTATATGGTCTTGATAGACGCATCTACGAGATGGTCACATGTGTGCTTATTGTCAACTCGTAAAATGCCCTTTGCAAGGTTGTTAGCTCAAATAATAAAGTTAAAAGCACAATTTCCAGATTATGCAATAAAAACAATTCGTCTTGATAATGTTGGTGACTTTACATCTCAGATATTTAATGATTATTGTTTATCCATTGGGATAACAGTTGAGCATCTTGTTGCTCATGTTCATACTCAAAATGGTCTAGCAGAGTCATTGATTAAACGTACCATATGTTTCTACTACCGTCATTGGTTAAGGCCTACACAGAAAAATAAACAAATTGATAACCAAGAAATCCCCAGGGTCAATGGCACATAGTTCAAACTCGGTGGATAATGATCCGTCCCTCTACCCTTATTTACTTAAATATCCGGCTTTTGTATGTGGTAAAATTCATACCCATGATGTGCGCCTGTCTAACACATCACAAGTGCGCACTTGTGCTTTTACCACTTCACATTTCTTAAAGTACCCACTACCATTATGTGTTACGCATCAACAACGTTAGAAACATGTGAGTTTTCACATTATCAAGTTGATACTGATTTTAATAAAATCTTGCCTTATCAAGAAAAAAAGTTCCAAGCAAAGGAGGTCCTAAGTCTTACCTGAACTCGGTATTTTTACCTCGGAACATGGATATATGTGGAGAACTAATTAAATTTCAACAATTGTTTTTTTTGGACCAATCATTTTAAAAGTACAATGTGTTTGGTGCCAAGAACCTTAAAGGCTAGAAACTTGTAGCAACACAACAATTGTTTGCTAATGAAATGGTTGAGAAGATATGGTAAAGAAGGTAACAGCTAATGAGAAACTTTATTCTGTGACTCATACAACGGATGCAAGTTGTGTAAGGCTTCTTGTTTCACAAATAGGCTGAAAGAGGCTCACACAATTGTAATATCTGGTAAATACGGCGAACAAAACCTCAGTTTTCAGGTCCAGATAACATTTCCCTGGACTAGGCTTAAGGAAGCCTATCTGCATCTTATGGTCTACTTTTGTCATCAAATCGAAGATCAAGGTTGACAATGAAAGAGATACTAGCCTTGGCAAGATGCTTGGTTAGATCATACTTCTTTTAATGATTCAATATCAGGACCTTTATAGTTTCTATCTCATGCTGGAAATCTGGAGTCAGATTATTGGAATAGCAACAACTGGTGTTTAGATTTAGATAGGATTTATTTTGATTATGAAGTTTCTGGAATGGTTCAACTACTGAATGATTTGGAGGTGTTGTCATGGAGGAAGAAGTACCAGACAATATAGTACGGATAAGCAGAAAAAAAGGCTCTTCTTTGTTAATTAAGTCTTGCTACAGGACTCTCAGCAGTGAAAGAGACAACAGTACTTGCTGGTCTTGGAAGATGTCGTGGAAGTCAAAAGCACCTTACAAAGTTAGCTCCTTTTTGTGGCCAGTGGCACCAGGCGCATGACTACCTCAAGATGATTGTCAGTGAAGATTTTGCAGGTGGTGTTTTGTGTGTAACAGGGAAGAGAAGAATAGCAGCCATCCTTTTTTTTTTTTTTTTGCATTGCTTGGTGGCAAAACAGATCTGGTCACTCTTTCTTAACATATTCAGGGCCCCTTTTGTCATGCAATTCATAATAAAGGATCTCATAAACAGCTCGAGAGTTGTGGGAATGGGAAATTCAACCAAGAAATATGTGGAGTTAAGTGTGCCAGCTTGTGTGTTGGGTATTATGGAAAGAAATACTAGATGTTTTGAAGAAACACGAAGTCTGTAAAGAAGAGCAAGTTCAGAAGTTTATGCCTTTTAAGCTTTCGGGCTCCAGGATGTTGAGACGAGAATAGCATGTTCAATTTCATAGATTCTCTTCAGGAATAGGTTGTTTGTTTGTATGGAACTCTTTTTCTTTTTGTACAGAAAGGTTCAGAGATATATAAATCACTGGCACTGTTTAGTGCCCGGTTACTTTTTTTAATACATTAATTACCATACCAATTAAAAGAAAGAATCGAAATAAAGAAAAAGAAAGAAAAGTTTGCTTGAACAGTAGAATGTTAAGTCTGAGTTAAGGGTTTAACATGAACGAGCACATATGGAGATGATTAGTGATAAAGACTGACTTGAAGTTTCTTCAACATAATCCGTTGACAGAATTGAAGGCATACCTTCCTGGAAGTGGCTGAGAACTGTTAACTGGACCCTTGGAATTTGCAAATCTTTTTGCTCTATTTTCTTGTTCCTTCTCAACACGCATAGCAGAAACTTCCTTCTCCATTGCAGCAACTTCCCTTCTCATCTTTTTGGCCTCAACTTCCACGGCTTTTGTTAATGTCTCTACTTTCTTTGCTAACATCTGACCCACAAGAATACTATAAAGCTTAGCTGAAAATCAGAGTGAGTGAAGGTAATCATGAAACCAATCAGAAATTAATCTAACCTCAATAGCATCGTCCTTGTCATTAAGATTTTGATCCTTCTCATGACAAGCTTTCCTCAAGGCAATTACTTCTTTTTGCAGCAAATCATACAATACTCCAGGCACAGTATCCTCTGTTCTTGTCATTTGTGAGTCATTGTGTTTTTCATCTTCATTCGCTTTCCATAAATTGCTCTCCGTATCATTTTCTTTGGTCCCGTCACAGGACTTGCTGCTGTTGAAATTTGTGCCTGTTCCATTCAGAAGCTTTTTACTCCTGTCCGATGATCGTGAACCACCATCAAACGACTTAGATGTCCCTTTTGCATGCTTCAATACTGTACTGGCCCCAGAAGATCTCAGCTGAAATGATGGTGATCTTTTTGGTAAAAAGCCATTGGAGGTCAATTTGGAGATATTGTCAGAACCACCCAGTGATCGCCGACGCGAAGAACTGCTGCTTGAACTTCTTCCATCTGGTGTAGTGCGACCGCCTGAGCTAGCTGATTTTAATGTCTTTTCAAGGACCTTGAGCCTTAGATGATATTTCTCCTGAGGAGATTATCAAGGTTGAGATAGAAACAAATTATACAAATAGCATCTAAATCATGTTAAAATGCACCCTCTGATGGACAGAATTATTACTTTTAACTGGGCTTCAGCTTTCGCAGTTCGTTCAGAGATTGCAAGCTTGTCACGTAACTGTTGCAACTCACCCTGCAGAACAATTTGTGAGACTAGTGTGAGTTCATTTACATTATTCAGAACGCATCCAGTTGTATCAGGACAAGATGCTCCTATGATCCAATGTCAGAAGTCATAGAAAACTATCAAACCTGCAGAAACTTCCTTTCTTCAAGCCACTGTTTAACAGGCATTACTTTATCACTGGCATCCTTCCATTCATTAGCAACCACGGTTGCTACCCTATTAGCTGTTACCTTGGCACGTGCTAGCTCCCGGTCAAGAGTTTTTCTTTCTTCCTGTAGAAAAGATGAGTAAAAGCATTCCGCTTTAGGATTATCACGAATAAACTATTTAGAGAATATTTTATTAAAGTATCTCAAGGATCGATTACATTCATCTCTTGAACTTTTCTTTGATAATCCCGGACAGCATTAGCAGCAGCACCGCCAGCAAGAACAGCTTCTTCAAGCTCACGTACAGTTTGGGTAAGCTTTTCAACCTCTGCAACTTTTTGTCGATGCATTCTGTCCAATATCTTATTTTCTTCCTGACGTACGTTTGTACAAAAAAAAACAATTAAGGGAAGGATGATTTGGAATTAGAACAGCAAAGTGACCTAATGTTCATAACAGCAGAAGCACAATTTCAGTGATCAACATACCTGGCATATTTCTATCTGTTTCATCAATTCCTGGTTCTTGTTCTGAAGATCATCCACCATAGAAGCCTTTGCTAATGCTGACTGCACTGTTCTCTCAGCATCAAGTAGAGCTGCTTCTTTTGACTTAGTAAGACGGTCCAATGCTTTATTATCATCTTGCAGTTTTGCAATCTAGGAGATGATAGGCCATAGAATGAGAAAATATCCTTCTATGAGGGTGAGGATATACACAATCACAGCCAAATGCAAAATACTGCCACAGACCTCCTGACGAGCAAGCTTGAGTTCAGCCTCCAAAGGTGCAAGAATGGCTTCAATTGGAGGCATATCATCATCTTTTTGAGCAGCATGAACCCTTCGAAGGGTGGCTTCTGCTGCAAACTGCGCTGCAATGGATGCCTTCTTTTCTTCATTAATTTTCTTAATTTCAAGATTCTGACAAGCAAGAAATGTATACACAGTTATGAACAGCACATTAACAAAATAAAAGAAATTTTACAGGGAGGAGTTTGAGTTAGAACCTTGCTTTCCAAAAGAGATTCTGTCAGCTTGAGCTTCTCATCAATTCTTGAACACTCGGCCGTAAGCTATAATATCATTGAAAACAGTTAACTACATCAGCTTGTGTTCTTAGCACTAATGAGTAGCTTTAAAACAAGCACAGCAGAATTCGCCATATGTTCCCAACTAAAAGTGGCCAAGGGACAGATGTGCAAGTTGCAACGCTACTATTGAGAACTATGTAACCAAGAGCAACAACGTAAATGCAAATACTAATCTAGACCTGCCCCTCAACTATCAGCGGGTTGCAGTTTACAACAATTGATGTGTAAGTTTGAATCAACTGTTCTTATTTTGGAACAAGCTGCACTTCCCAATAAAAAAAGAGGAAAAGAACATAACGACAGAGATAATATTAAGATTAGTAAAATTGCAATTTCCTTAAATGTTGTCTAGTGAATCCTTAAATGTTGAGTCCAAATGATACGAGCAGCATCCTATTGCTCGTCTTTCCCAAACTAAAGCAGAAATTAGAAGTAAATTCAATTATGTAACAGCAAATCTCATTCAAAAAAGATTTAGAAAAGGTAGAATTTAGACGAGAAAAGAACTGATTGATATTGAAGGTATCAGAAACTGCACTAGAATTACAGTTTGAATCTTATAATTTTATCATATAATATATTTGTCCCTAAAAAGGCAGTCACAGCAAAATTCTGTACTCCTGTCCTAGTTGTTCAAAATTCTTGCAAAACTCCGCAAATGTAGTCATTTTCCATTTCACATTCAATGCTTCTCCTAGTCAAATCAGTCTTTTTCAACTGTGATTATACTTTATCTTTGAACTCAGTCTATTAGATGTCAAAAATGAAAATGGTATCACTTTCTTACTTCCTCTTATCCTAGTAACTCAAAATCATACTCTATTAGCACTTTAGCAGTCAATAACCAAATTAAATCAACATAACCGAAATCCTACAAATTATAATACTTCCACACCATGTCACATTATAAGAAGATAGCAGAACCTCTTCAACAGCCTTTTCTCGTAAGCGCTCGGACAATCTCAATGACTTGATCTCCGCCTGAGCCTCTGACAATTCCCGGTCCTTATCTACAATGACATAATCACACACACTATTAACAGAAATATTATAAAAAGCAAAAAGGAAAAATAAATCTTCGCAGCAGAATTAGTCAATAAATTCGCATTGGATCCAGCTAGCAATATTTACCTCTTAGATCATTCTCCAGTCGATTAAGCTCCAATTTCACAGGATCCGACCCGTGTAGAAGGTTTAAGAACTCATCGGCGTCAAGGCTTGGCCTCATGGACGTCCTTCTCCGGTAAGTCTTCCCTTCCTTGAACGACGGCGCCGTAAAACCTGCAGTATCATTCGTCGTCACATTGTAGCTGTTATCGCCGGAGACCTCCGCCATCTCCGATCTGTAAACTTCTACTGTAAGCTCACTTGCAATGAATAATTCATATTTACAATCAGTATAGATAGAAATGATTATGCAGATATTTATTTTATATAGAGATAATTATCTGTTGTTTAACTAATTTAAATTAGCATGTGAAAATATTTTTTTATAATACAAAATTAAAATTTGTAACTAATCAGTTGTCTGATCATTACATATTACATAAGATTAGGATAAAATATATATTATAATTAATGAAAAATTATTTTGAATAAAGTCTATCTGATCATTTAATAATTATATCATTATATAGTTAAATTTATTATCTCTCTGAAAATATTAATAAATTATAAAACTCTTTTAAAAATAAATATATATGCAAATATCTCAAACCTTAAAAAAATCATAGATATTTGAGGCATTTGAGGAAGAACTAAAATTATAACTATCAAATTTTAATTTAAAATCGATGTTTTTGAATTATGATAAAATTTTAAATTTAAGCTCATAAACCTTCGACGCAGACGAATATGTCGTTGATTTGCGACACTTGGATTTTTAAAAGTTAGAATAATCATACGTTCTCTAGCGCATTTTAGTAAATTTGATGTGTTTTGTTTGTTTCGCAGGAAACATGATTCATATGCAAAGTGATAAAACTTAGCAGTGCATGTTAAATTTGGAATTTTATGAGTCCATCTACAATCCGCAATTTGATCCATAAATCATAAATGATATATGTAGATGAGACTCAGAGAACGTAAAAAAAATTGACTTGTACGAGTCCTATGTACAAGTCCTCGTCGCATCTAGAGTCATAAAATTTAATTGTACAAAAAGTTCACAGACTGTGTAAATGTGGTATAATTTCTATGAAGAGACAGGTCGGATCGTGAAAGACGGTATAGCTTCTCATCAATTCTTGAACACTCGGCCGTAAGCTATAATATCATTGAAAACAGTTAACTACATCAGCTTGTGTTCTTTACATAATATGCAAAAATAATCCACACGTCCACGAAATAATTTCACAAACCGTAGAAGGTTTCACGAACTATAAATTTGGTAGTAAAAAAATACCCTAAGACTACACACTTTAATCAACGATTGTAGATGACGAGTCATATACTGATTTACTATTCGTAAATGTTCGTGAAATATGCCGAATCTTATTTCTCTAGCTTGATTTCAATTTGATTTTTGATGTCTATAAGTAAGTTTTCTAGATTTTATCTTTATTGTATAGGCTAGGAACAAATAGGGTTTTCATATTTTTGAACTTTGTTCTTGACTTTTGACGATTAATTACACTTTTTTTGTGCAGTTTGATCTTTGAAATTTAATTGAAATCTCTAAATTTTATTTATTCAACTTGTATGCATCTAATTATGTTTAAATTATTAATCATTAATTATCAACTTACAAGAATGAATAGCTAAATTCTCAAACAGGGGTCAGAAAATCATGGAGAATTAACAAAGTAGACTCAATAACAAGTAATTCTTTGATAGTGCATATGCATATATTGTTGATCTCTTCAATTTAATTATTTTTTTAACAAATGCAAATATTATAACTCACTAATTCTTAATTGTTGGACCAAACGAGTAATGAATAGAAAAATATATAAAATAATTAAGATTCGATCGATAAATATTTTCATCTAATTAGCTTGATTGTTCCCACTTAGAGCGTTGACTACATATGAGATCGATAGTAAGGGGTTAGTAATGTTATGCCAGTGGACGGATCAAGTTATGAGGTGAGATTCATCTATTTAGGGGGACTAACCATTTAGGTGATACCTTCTTTACTTATTTTGCATGCTATGCACTAGAAAGAGTTGTTACTATAAGGTCATACTGAGCTATGAATTTATGGGAATCACAATACTTAGTCTCGTCTTCTATTGATTTTAAAACACTAAAGATATAAAGTCATCACTAAAGTGTCTCAATTTTTTGAAAAAACATTTAAACTTTATAGGGTCCTCTCCTGAACAATTTATGTAGTACTATTGCCTTATTTTTCGATTAGCCCCACTCTTAAAAGAAGAAATAATATCACATAGCAATCTTTAATTTTCACGTGTTAAAATATCATAATTTAAAAAAAAAAGAGAGATTAGCTTTTTATAAATGAAAAAAAAAATCCTCTCTCTCTCCCCACCTATTTCTCCTCTCCCTCTAATTCTCTTTAGCACAAATAAGAAAAGTGGCAGAGAATTAAGGAAGAAGAATCTATTTGTCATTATTCTGAGCTCGCATTAATTAATGTCGTAAATAAAAAAAAATAGTAAAGTAGATTATAGAGGTGGATGAAAAATAACTTTTTTTATTGTCGAAAAATATTTTTTTCGTCAAAAAAAAATGATGACTAGCAATCACCACGTCATTCTACTTTCTTTACCCACTGATCAAACTCATTCCTCAGAGGAAGAGAGTCTGAAACCATAGTCATCTGCTACTTAGCAGCAGAACTTTCATTGTCCCAAATAAAATTTAAAAATTTGAATGTAATTTTATTTTCTAATTTTTATTGTCAATTGGGATATGAAACATCAACATTGCGGACCACACAAAATCTATAGATAAGATCATACCTTGACCTCCTAAATGGTTAATTCGTCATATGAAAACAAATCTCACTCTTTATTTTTTTCTTGTCATTTTTTTTATCTTTTCATTATTCCTATCAAGAAAATTAACACACGATAATAAAAATCACTATCAGTGCAAGTGAAGAAGTTTAGAAAAACAGATAAAAATTGAAAAAGAGAAAAGAAACAAAATTAAAAATATAATCAAAAGAGAAGAAATAAAAAAAAATACTTTTAATAGATTAAAGATATCGATTCTTTTTTTGTTTAGTGCGCCACACTGTCTTCATCAAGCGATTATAACTGGTATATTAATATTAAAGTAAAATTGTTTAGGGGGGTTATATGACCCTCACAAAATTAAGATGTCTTTTTGAAAGTTTAGATTAACTTGTAACTTTATGTCTTTTCTCCAATTTCTTTTAATTGGTTTACACTCATTCTTTATATAAAATTTCATCCTGAAAATAATTCGACTAGATATACAAATACACACAATTAGATTTTATATAAAGAAATAAGTGTAAATTAATTAAAAGAAGCTGGAGAATAAAAAAATATGTCCAGTCTATATTAACTTAATTTTTGGAACATCTTTTCATTGTTTAAAGTTCAAATAAATAAAAAAAGATAAATGTTTAAAGTTTTTTTTCATATATATACTTTCATTTATTGATTTTTTATATTTTCTAAAAGATAAATTATACTACTTACAAAACTAGGTTTATAATTTTCTAAAAGATATTAATGAAAAGCATAGTTTAAATTATGTCATTAAATATTTTTTGGTATATATACATTATCACATAAATTAAGTTAATATGAGACCCTATAAGAATATTTTGAACATACTCCTAAATTTAAGTAATCATTTTTGTCATTTTTTTCTCCCTAACCCTGAATAAATTAAATTGATTTAATACTAAAAACAACCCTTTTATGCCAGCATATTTCAAGCTTCTCCATGGTTACCCTCACTTTTGTTCTTCCAAAAGACTCTCTGTAGATTCACTCTCAAAACTAATTCCCAAAGTTCTCATCTTGGTGACTTCAAGTTCAATCTTCAGGTAACTTTTCTTTTTTTGGCATATGGGTCTTTGTTAGGTTTAACATTTTCTTTGATAGAAGAATTTTCTGTTGGTCTCATTTGTGCACTTTCAATTTTACTCTTTTCTCATGACTCTTGAATGTTTAATTTCATTGGTGTTTTTTGGCTGAAAAATAATGGTTCAGGTTTAGAGCTAACATTAACCATCTTTGACCTTCAATTAACACTAGGCTCTGTTTGAGGTGTTGGCTAGCTATGGCGTTTATTTCCTGATGTATATATGCATGTGAAACAAATAATAATGGTCAAAATAACTTTCGCACCCCACGTGCTTGTCCAAATGCCTCACTAAAAGAACATGGTTCAAAACTTGATGTTCAGCACCAAGCCGAAACTTTTAAAGTTTTCCCATTTGCTTCATATATCATAGTAGTATTTCTGTATCTTGTGAGGTTTTTGTCTTGTGTTTCTGTACACTTTATTGGTTTTGGTGGCATAACAAGGAAGAAGATGATGTGATTGAAGATTGGGAACTTGAGTACTGGCCTCATAGATTTTCATATGAAGAGCTTAGCCAAGCTACAAAAGGGTTCTCTAAAGATAAGCTACTTGGGGCTGGTGGATTTGGTAAAGTGTACAACGAAACATTATCTAATAACACAGAAGTGGCAGTAAAATGTGTGAACCATGACTCAAGACAAGGAATTAGGGAATTCATGGTTGAGATATCTACTATTGGAAGGCTTCAACACAGGAATTTAGTACAAAGCAGAGAGTGGTGTAGGAAGGGGCATGAAGTTATGATTGTGTATGATTACATGCCTAATGGGAGTTTGAATAAATGGATATTTGATAAACCGGAGAAGGTTATGAAATTGGATCGACCAGAGGAGGGTCCTAGCTGATGTTGCTGAGGGGTTGAACCATAAGCATCACGGTTGGGAACAAGTAGTTGCACATAGAGATATTAAATCTAGCAATATTTTGTTAGATAGTGAAATGAGAGGAGGATTGGGTGATTTTGGGTTAGCAAAGTTATATACTAAGTGTAAAATTATCTCTTGATTTCATAAAGTGGACAAATATTGTTGGACATCCCAAAATAGTTTATAAATTGTTTCTTTGATGATTTTAGCCAACTATAGGAGCTTTTTCCCGTCTCAAACAGAGTCGTTAGAAATGAATAGAAAAAGACGTTGATGAGAATCATTGGAACCAATTCGACTCCTCTTAATTTCTAAGGTGTCTTGTAGAATTCAATGGATACAAATGATTCGTGTGGTCCATCCCATCTATTTTAGGATTGACGCTCATAGTAGCACTTGGTTTAGCATTTATTTTTCTGTTTTCCGAGTTTATTCTTGAAAAGCTGTTGTGGGATTTGCTTACTCACCGACCGTTATATTTTTCTGTTCATGACTCTTTATGAGTTTATAAGGAAAATAAAAGTTTTGGATAAGCTACATTGAACTTTTGAGAGAGTTAGTACATATAATACCTCTTTCTCAAAATAAACATACCTGTTCTCTTGAAATTGTACATGCTCCAGGGTAGTCCCTTCTAAATTGCTTGTCCTCTCTTAAATCTGTCATATTTAAACTTTGTTTAGATAGAAACTTAGAAACAAAGAGTGGAAGATTATATGCCAGACGCCTATAAACATGTAGCCTACATTGCTATGTCTGCAGTTGATTAACCGTCGATTGTTAAACAAACACTTGCAAAGCACAATTAGATCATGTTACAATACTCTTTTCTGTAGTTCACAACTGTTGATTGCTCGATTAGATAGCCTGAAATTATCAAAAAAATGTTGTAGTCTATGTACCCCAAGAATAAAAGCTAGAGAACCTATGTTTGTAGAAGAGTCGTAGTTCGAAGTATAGGGAGAGAGAGAGAACTGAATCAGTGGCTCGGGTTTGAACATGAAGTGATGAGAAAATCATATTAAACTAAAGAAAAAGATGAAACATTGGGTTTCAAAGTATAGGGAGAGAGAGACAACTGAATCAGTTGGCTCGGGTTTGAACGTTAAGTGATGAGAAAGTCATATTAAACTGAAAAAAGAAGAAGATGAAACATTGGGTCTATGTACGAGAAGAATAAGATCATAGTCCATAGAGCACAACAAACCACTAAACCATGTGCAAGTATTTTATTGGCTAGCGTTTACGCTCTTCAAGAGCACAAAAACAAAAAGGCACCCTTTATATCCACTATTTCGATGAACTCTCTGCCACTCATAACAGTTCGGTGCTTGGCCTCTCTTCAACTAACCCGCTCCCAGGATGCCAATGTCCCCTCAATCTACCTGCCAACAGTCCCAAGATGTACAAAGTGTTGTTCCTAGGAAAATGCTATAGTGTTATGACTTCACTACAATTGATTTTTGCTTCATTAAAACGAGAACATTTGATTTTTGGTAGCTTACCTTACTGCTTTTAAGGTTACAGTCTCTTTAATGGCCACAAAAGTCCTAGCTTAACTAATTTTTTATGAAAAGAGACATCAGGAAGCCATATCTAGATACAAAATTAGCAGGCCACTAGGAAAATTTTAAAGGGTTGGCAAGGACCTGATATAAAATCCCAATCAAACTACTCACTGGTTTCAAGCTATGTTAAGCTTCTGTCTGTTTCCAATCCTGAAGGAGCTAGGCAGCATCTGTGCGCGTGTGGTATAGCTTACCAAAATATAAAACCAGTTTGCGATTTCAGTCTTTTAATTATTGTCTACCTGGTTGAGTGGTCATATGTTGTTGGGCTTGGCATTGTCTAATTGTTCTTTCTATCTTGTTTAGGATTTGGCTTTTGATTTGTCCCTGTCGGCATTGCTGGGAGACAACATATACAACTTCGGAGAACTGCTTGCTCATCCGATTGTAAGTTTATATACAAACTTTCTTGTTTTCTATTGTCCTTCCCAAGAGATGTCGGACCGTGTCTTGAGGTCTTATTGGGTTGTCATCTGTGCTAGAGTGGGAGCTTGTAAATAGTTCATCCAAGTTTTGATCTCATATTCTTTTTTGTGGAAGTGACTACATGGATTTGTATTCAAGGAATTATACTGCTGGTGTCCTTCCCAAGAGATGTCATACAGTGTCTTGAGGTGTTATCGGGTTGTCATCTGTGCTAGAGTGGGAGGTTGTAAATTTGGACCAATCAAATTTTGCTAATGGTCCCAAATGGCCATCTTTTCTACTTTAGTTTCCTGAGTTAGTACATAGATTTACATGGATGGATGGACTTAAATTTCTTTCTGTCAAAACATTTAGTTAATGTAGTAAAGGATGTATTCAAGCACCAAGAGATATCAAAATGATAGTGAGAATTAACGATCTACCAAGGCACTGTATCTGAGAAATCACTGAAATCCCAATAAATTCCTTTTCCTCCATTTTTTTTGGCTTCAGTTGTGTGGGATGGACTAGGATTATGTTGCAATAACTTTATAGTTGTTTCATCTTGTATCACTGTTGCTGACAAGATCATGTTGGTTCAATCTGTGTGGACTTGTTTTAATTTGTTACAGATAAAGAGTCTGATAGGGACCAAATGCCATTACTTCTTCTGCCATAAATTACCCATTCTAAATTTTTCGTGTATTCATGAATCAGGAGCCAGATTTCAACAAGCCGTTGATTCCATTAGTGTGTACAAAAGTTTTTGGATGTGTTCCCCGCCAACTGCAACATCAGCCAATGTTTTTGCAACATCAGCCAATG
Organism: Solanum virginianum; assembly: GCA_000787875.1. NCBI lineage: Eukaryota > Viridiplantae > Streptophyta > Magnoliopsida > Solanales > Solanaceae > Solanum > Solanum virginianum. The sequence goes on from DF358639.1 coordinate 81,649, forward strand.
TTTTTGCTACATCAGCCAATGTTATATAAAACACCTAGAATTTCATTAGTGACAATAAATTAAATATACACTGCAACATTGGGCCCGTGCTCAGGCCTGACCACCACTAGTATATATATAAATATACCTTTTCTTGAAGGCAGCTTTGTGTGAGAAGAAGAACCGGGAAAGTTCATTCTATAAATTCAGAAGAGGAAGAAAACAAACAAACAAACATGGCGATTGATTGTTTAGTTTTGGGTAAGCAATTATACTTGATTTCATTATTCTTTTGATATACTATACTACATGTTATTATACTATACTGTCTCAACAGTGGAGCCATAATTTTCACTTACATATGATAAAAAATAATTTTAATTGTGTATAAATAGTATAATTTTTGTTTGATGAATTTTTGAATACAAGCTGGAAATTGCCTTCCACATGTTTGATGAAATGCTGAAATGAATAAAATTTTGAGTCTACAGGTGCAGGACAGGAGGTAGGAAAGAGCTGTATAGTGGTGACTATAAATGGGAAGAAGATAATGTTTGACTGTGGGATGCATATGGGGTACACAGATCATCGCAGATACCCAGATTTCTCTCTTATTTCTGAGTCTGGAGACTTCAACAGTGCTCTCTCATGCATCATCATCACCCACTTGTATGACACTCTGCTACGCTATGTTGCTCAAGCTCTTCAAAAATGTGGATGGGTGCGTGTTGGATCCTCCAAAAATAATGTATTTTTGAATGATTCGACATGGGTGTGGCAACATTTTTGGAGAGTCCAAGCAACTTAGCAGCTACATCCCTTATCATATGTTGTGTGTATATATATAAATCTTTTGATCTACTTTAATGAATTTCAATAAATCCTTTATGCCTTGTTGGATGGTTGTTACATACTCGCCTGTCCATCCCAACACCGTTTGGCTTGACACAAAGTTTAAGAGAAAAAAGGAATACTTTTTAAATTTGCATGGCAAGCTAAAAGGGGAATTTTGGAACTAAATTATTTTCAATCGCATAAAGACATTCTTTTTGGGATGGACTAAAAAGCAGAGTGTGCCACATAAATTGGATTAGAGGGATTATCATTCATTAGGTATCATATTCTATTGTATTCTATTGATTATTATAATGTTTGGATAAATTCTATCCTTTTACATTGTTACGTAATGCCATACATAAGCGGTTTGAAGAATAAAATTACAATATTAAAAGTAGGATATTGGGTAATTATTATAAGAAAAAGTAGGGTTAAGGATACTATAGTAATTATTATAAATATAGGCAAAATGTGGATAAAAGCAAGGTAACGGTGCGATCACGCCAAATCTATCGTTCCATAAAATAAGACTTTTTGTTGTTACATAAAGATAGAATTACCCATACGAATAAAATTTAAGTAACATCAAAACAAACATTGTATCTGAATGTTACAATACAACAGGTAACAAGATATGCCCCAGAATGGTGAGTCACTTCCCCTATTTATATCATGGCTTTGTAATCTCTTATGTTTTGGTCTTGTTTAGTGATATTCAATGCCTTCTTTAGCGATAGGGGGAAAGTTTTCCCCTGCTTGACGAATTGCATCCCCTATCACATGTATATGTCATAGTGAAAGTTTACTCTTTAGTTTAATTTAATGAAACTGATGATCCCCCTTAGAGACGGGGCAAAGATTTACTCCAACTTTTTGAATCACACCACCTGTTAAATGGATATGCTTTTGTAACTTAATTTTCATTTTTTTAATATCTATTGATCTAATCTAGCAAACTTTGGTTGCAGTCACCTAGACCATATTGGAGCTCTTCCATATTTTACTGAAGTTTGTGGGTACAGTGGCCCCATATACATGACGGTACTTCGTTGTAGCCCCCTTATAATCTTCACATTTTAATAGTGTATAGGAATACAGAAGCAAAATGTCAATGTACATGATGAAATGCTTTATTTGATTTTTATTTTTTTGTGGTTGTGTTTCTTTCTGACGTGCATTCCTTTCCCATTGTTCCTCACCTTCTGTCAAAAAAAAAAAAGGGTTTAAATAAATTGCTGCAGCAGGTTAGTCATTTACTTTACACTAGTAATCTTGCTGGAAGTATCTCATGCAAAACTCAATTGTATAAAAATCTCATTCAAAGGGTTTGAAATGTAATCTCATATTTTATTAAAACAACAACAAACAACAATATACCCAGTGTAATCCTACTACTGGGGTCCAGGGAGGGTGGTGCGCACACATCCTTCTGAACTTGATAATTGATCTTTCTGGCAATTGGCGTTTTGAGGTCTTCTGTGTCAACAAGTTATTGCCATAAATTGTTGAAATATAAGGCTTGGTATGCCAGTAGTAAGGTACACTCAACCACTTATCAGTAGCTCCCTTAACATTTTGGTTGTTCCACTAGACATTGCATTTCTTCTGCCATAGTAACATTTACGGAGTTTCACTGTTATCCTGGAAAATTATAACTTGTGATCTCAGAAATTGTTCAGACTAAAAAATCCATCTTACATTTACTTGTAACAAACCAAATTTACCTAACACTAGGGATACATTTGTTATCAAAGTGCAATATGAAGTTAAAAACTATTGAATGTCATGGGGATTGTAAAGAAAAATGTCAAGAATTGCTGTTTGCAATAATTAAACAATATGAAAATGAAATGTGAAGCAAAATCAGCGCGAAAAAAGAGTTCTGTTTTGGACATATATCTAGATGCTTACTTTAAAATACTAAAGCATTAGAGTGGATCAAGAGATTATGGAGATATCTGTTACAAATTAACAAATATATAACATAATTGGAAGTCATTTGCCCACAGACAACCAGATATTTGGGAGATATTTTAAAAAATCTCAGTTCTGCTACATGTTCTGCATAATATTTTCAATTCCTCCTTTATTCACATCTGTATGTGTCAGCCCATGTAACATATGATTTTAGTATCCAAATTCGTTTTTTGCTAGAAATGTGTGAATGAGAAAGAATGTATCACTTGGACTTTCAAACCAGTTTCACCGTAGTTTATGATCTGTTCTGTGATGAACTTTAATAACTCATCCTTCAGTATCCAACAAAAGCTTTGGCTCCATTGATGCTGGAAGATTTTCGCAAAGTGATGGTTGATAGAAGGGGAGAGAAAGAGGAATTTAGTTCTGAGAATATTGCGGATTGCATGAAAAAAGGTATCCTTTCTCCTACTAGTCACTCCCATCACCTATTTATAATATGATTCAGTTTTCTAGTGATTGGTGGCAAATGGTCAGAGTTTTCTCCTGCAGAATATGTTCATATTGCTTCCTTTAAAGTAATTGACTAGGCAAGTTAATTTCTCAGTAGTTATATCTCTCCCCCAAAAAGCATGTTTTTTAAAACTTATTTGGATCAAAGCAAAGGTATGTTAGACTAAGCATATTTATGATCTCTATTGTAGTGTGCTAGCATCTGATCTAAAAATCTTAAGCTATAACTGTTAGAGGGAGCACACTTCTATTTATTTAATTATATTTTCAACATGCTCTATTAGGTGCACGTTTCATGCTTTTTTTATGGCCAAGCACGTAGAATTTTGTTTGATAATGGGTGGTGTTGAGATTCGATCCTAAGACCTCATGAAAACGAATTTATTGAATTTTCATATATCTATTTTTCATATAGATCTATGGGTACACTGATCTCCGTGTGAGAAGTCAGTGTTGTCAAACCATATTGAAGATTTGAAGTGTGTGGCCATCTCATCTAAAAGATTAAGCTTAAATCGTTAGAGAGAAGACATTTTTATTTACTCAATTATATTCTCAACAATCTCTCATGTTGAAATCAGATAATATATACTGTGTATCAATGCCGTAATCACTTACAACTCTAATATCCTATGAGTTTTTAAAAAGAGAAAACCATGTGCAAAGCGGGAGCCATTTGTAATTGTTGCATATATATTGGTGATAAAAGCTAATTGACAATAATTGGGATTTTCCACCATTCACATGGTTGTATGAGTGTATTGCTTGGCTAATGGACAAACCCTTTCTGTTTATTTTTGGTTAAATCTGCTGTCTCAGTTGAACTGCAAGTCTGACAAATGCACAAACTTTTTCTGTCCCCCCCAAAATCAAATCGGCTGTTGCAGGCTCTCGACACTATTAGTGTGGTTTGAATGGTTCTAGTAGTCGCCTTTTCTGACTTATAGGTTAACTATATAAGCTTCTTATGTGGTTTCACTAGTTATCAGTCTACTTTGATGACTTTGATAAATGTGTTAATGCTGACATCAATGTTCTTCAATGGATCGTATAGCAGTAACAGTGGTTTGTGTCTGCCTCCTCCAAAAGCCAAACTGTTGAAACCACTCAATCTTATTGAGCTTATTACATGTCTACAATGCAGAATTCACACATTGAGCCATTTAGGCACCCAGATTATACATTCTTTTTGGTTGGAGATGAATTGTCCATTATAGCATCTTGCCAATACCTCATGCTAAAGTTATACTGTGTAAACAAAACAAAGGGAGAACAATTGGTACCCTTCATAGTACAGGGGTTTTATGAAATCGCCAAATTAAAGCTAGACTTTTTAAAAGTTGGCAAGAGAAGCTAGATTCTTTTAAATTTTGTAAGAGATTGCTGATTGAGCTCCTACAATGAGCAAATATTAATTTAATGCACATGCAAGATTGGATTGATGAGTGAAGTGAATTCTAACGACTAACAAAATGCAGCTACTATATAAGTTAGCAGACATGCTGAGCTAATACTTTTTTCTGCATCTTTTCTCTTATTCATCTCCAAATTGATGTGTTATTTAACTTTTGCAATTGGTTTGCAGTTACTGCAGTGGATTTGAAGCAGACTGTGCTGGTTGATAGAGACCTTCAGATTCGAGCATACTATGCTGGACATGTATGGTTTAAACAATTTATTCATTTGCACAAACACTCCGATGACTTTTTCTTGTGCTTTAATTGTAATCAAGAAGATTGACCTGTAGGTTTTCTTTTCAATCGTAAGGGAAAGGGGGAACATCAATTAATGAAGAAAACAAAAGCACATCAACTTAGATCACACAGAAGATAATATGTTTGGATTGACTTATTTTTAGGCAGTGTTTTAAAAGGAGGGGTGCGAGGTGAGACACTTTATGCAGCATGGGGTGAGGTGTGAGGCCCGAAATACGGGGTAAGTCTCATGGTTCTACTGGGCACATATCTCATATATCTTTAATTTTGTAAGTTTATTACTGAGAAAATAAGCAAATGTAAATTTTCAATAACTCTGCCGATAAATTCAAATAAATCACTGTGAATATAGAAAAAAAAATATTATAATTGTTATTTGAGAAAGGTAACATAAAAAATGATAATAGCTGGGATAATCTTTAAAATAAAATCATCATCCATTTCCACATCTACTAGTCCTTTCCATTCTCAACTATTATTTGCACTGGTTGTATTTAGGCATTTCAAAGAAGAAGTTTAAAAAGTGAAGAGCAACGACAAAAAATGGATAAAGTTGCATAAGAACAAAGTGCTATGTAATCTCTAACCTATCATTTTAGGCATGATTATCTAAACAAACCACTTATGGGAGTGTGATTTTCTATGAGAGGTTGAGAGACTATTTTTGGATATAGTCTCTCTACCTCCCAAGGTTGTGCTAAAGTTTGCATGCATTCTACCCTCTCTAGACTCCACTGTTGGGATTTCACTGGGTATATTGTTGTCGTTTAGCAAAAAATCACTACAACATGAAAACATGATAATCAAGTATGAAAATCATTACCCCAATAATGATAATATAATATATAGCAAAAATACTTTTAAAATAATAAAAAACAAATTAAACACCCGGGACTTACGCATTTACGCGCGGGGCTTATGCCCTAAATTCTGGGTCGCATGTCTTATGGATCTACGCTTTTCATTTGTACTCCAAAACGTTTTTCTTGTGCCTCGCTCCGAAAATGCCTTTGGAAATTCTAATTTTAGGTGCTTTTAACTTTTAAGCTGTTGTTTTAAGCTGAAATGACAAATAAACCAAAAGTCATAGGTTAAGATTTCTAACTTATTTTTCATTACAACTCATAATTATAAGCCCTCACAAACCGACTCAATGTTAGAAAAGGATTATACATTGGATTAAAGGGAGTTAGGTATACCATATTTTCAAATTTTAGATGAATAGAAAATGAAGATTAATATATCTTAGGAGTTAACTGGTTAGCTAGTCTATTGCAACTGGTTCTTTTCCTTACGTAACTCTTTCCACCAAGGCTAGGACAGATGGGAAGAATCACCTAGTGTCAATAGGTATCAGAACTCTGTCCACCAAGGTTAGGACAGATGGGAAGAATGACGTAGTGTAGTTTTTGTCTCCACTGAGATTTGAACTTGAGACCTTAGGGTTCTCAATCACTTCATTGACCACCAGGCCACATCCTTGGGTGCTGATTTGAAAGGGCATCACATAGTTTAAACTAGCTATGTTACTAGTGCATATTTTATATTCCATCTCTTTGGAATTGATTATTACCTTTCCAACTGCCTACACTTCTGAAACATATGCAGATTGTTGATTGACTCTTCTAACCTCCTCCTCTCTCTCACACATATGCAATATTGTATTAATGCTTCTGGATACAGCTAATTTGCTCGATATCTGTGTGAAGCAAACTAGATTTTCTGTGTTCTTTCTTCAATTTGGTAGCTACGGGCAGCTATATGTAATCCATGTCAATAAGCAGAGCTGTGTATGTTTGTCTTTTTCTTTCCTGGTTCAGTTTCTCCAACTAGAGTGAGAACAGATTTTTGTTGCATTTGGAAGTTACTCAATAAAAGCAGCAGCACAGCATTATCATAAAACAAAAAGAAACTAGTAGCCTGGAAAACCCAATGTCTTAACAATGAAAAGAGGAGAAAGAGAAAAACACCTAATTCATAATATGTCTGCCACCAATAATAAAAAGTGCTACATATGAAAGTGACATTGTGAAATATACTACCAGCAGAACCCAATTGATCAATCAGGAAGGCTTGTCACCACTCTACTTGTGTATATACACATAAGAGATATAGGATTCCCCCACTACATTGGCTTACTGACTCTCTGGAAAATAAAAGCACTAAAGATAAACCTAATTTCTAATGCTAACTGCAAGTTCATTTTGGAGATAAAGTTATGCAATGCAAATTATAAATCTGAACTTAACATAGGATGCAGATATTGTCCTTATTATTGCTGATGTCAGCTAATACTTTTTTCTGCATCTTTTCTCTTATTCATCTCCAAATTGATGTGTTATTTAACTTTTGCAATTGGTTTGCAGTTACTGCAGTGGATTTGAAGCAGACTGTGCTGGTTGATAGAGACCTTCAGATTCGAGCATACTATGCTGGACATGTATGGTTTAAACAATTTATTCACGTAAATTATGCATGAAAGGTCTTATCAATATAGATGTAGTGAATATCGAATTCTATGTCTAGGTTCTTGGTGCTGCAATGTTTTATGCTAAAGTCGGCGATGCTGCTATGGTATACACCGGAGATTATAATATGACGGCTGATAGACATCTCGGAGCTGCTCAAATTGACCGGCTGCAGCTGGACCTCGTCATAACAGAGTAAGTAGTGGATACCATCTGGAAAATCCCCTGCATATACATCGTGGTTGTACCTGTCAAAAGAATATCATGGTAAACACTCGTGGTCAAATATTTAAAGCAAAAGAATTCCGTAATGGCGGAATCAATTTTTTGATGATCATTTTTCCCGTTCCTTTTTTATTTCACGATTTTATGCAGCTCAAGTGGATTGATGATTTTTGAGTTCCACATCAGTTGTGGGAATGGGAATTCGACTCTTATATAGTCGGCGACAATCATCACCCCTTGATCTAGCTTTTGGGGTTAAGTTAGACTCAAGGTCCATTGCTTTATCATGGTATATAGTCATGCCCTTCCCAATTCATTTTTTATCCAATGTTGGGCTCCCATCTTATATTGTCCATGCTCTAGATGTCCATTTTAGGTGTGCAACGGGTATTGAGTCCACATTGGTTGTGGGAATGGAGATTGGACTCGTTATATGGTCTTGACAATCCTCAACTTTTGAGCTAGCTTGGAATTGAGCTAGGCCCAAGTCCATTTCTTTATCAATGACATTATTGCTTTTTTGCCGTTGATGCTCTTTTGGCTAGTTGGATTTAGGGGTTACACTGAGGGGTAGAGGTAGATCGAAAAAGTATTGGGGGAGGTGATTAAACAAGATTTGGTGAAACTTCATCTCACCGAGGACATGACCTTAGATAGAAAGGAGTGGGGGTCGCGTATTAAGGTGGAAAGTTAATAGCCTTATAGGGGTAGGATGATGTCTGGCTTTGTGATATAGTAGGTTAGTAGGATTAGTCATGTTTTTATATCTTGTGCTTTTTTATCTGGCTTATATTTGTTACTTTTATTATATTTATATATTATCATTTGCTTTCCACTTTAGTCGGTTTATTTTTTCATATCTATTATCTTCTGCTTTTGGGGCTTGATATTTTGAGACGAGGGCCTTCTGGAAACAACCTTTCTATCTCTATGAGGTAATGGTAAGGTTTGCGTACATTTTACCCTTTACAGACCCCACTTGTGGGATTCTATTGGGTATGTTGTTGTTGATGCTCTTTTGGCTACCCTAGGCTCAAAAAATAGTTCGCAATTAAGAAAAAGTATGATTTAAGGTTTGATAAAATATTGAGAATTAGTATGTAGATTTATGGCTGTATGCTAACAATTTTTATGACTAGCACCAAAATCATATGGTAGTTCTTGCCAAGATTTATGTCTCCTGCTAATTGGTTTGACTGGAACATTACAGTGTGCAATGGTATGAGCTTGTGCTATATTCTCCTTTTCCCTGTCTTATTCCAAGTTGGTGGTATCGAGGCGTTCTTTTCTTCTTATAGTCTCTTCAAGACAAGTTGCAACCGTCACTTTGGATTGAAAATTTGGATATATCCTGATAAATATATATAATGGCATTATCCTGTCCTTGGAAAATGAAAATTTTAGCTGCAAAGATCTCTACTCATGATTTTGTTCTTACAGGTCAACTTATGCAACCGCCACCCGTGATTCCAAGTATCTTCGGGAGAGGGAGTTTCTCGAAGCAGTATGATACTTTTGGCTACTAAAAGGAGTTGATTCTTTTTTCTGATATTGTGCATATGTTTGTCTTTTGATTTCTGCTTATAACACATTGCTGTGACAGAATATGCTTGTGAGTGTTTGTAAGGTTCTTCTCTGAGTATCCTTGTCCTGGGTGCTATGCTTTATATCCCGATGTCAATGACTAATGTTGATTGGTATAAGGTCCCTAGTCTAGCTTTGAAGCGTGGACTCTTCCAACAAAGTCAAAAGGGAGTGATGTGATGCAGAAGGATATAAATAGTTTGCATGGTGTGCTCACAATGATTTTAAAGTTGTGAGTACAATCTGAGTGCTGTACTCCATACCTAAACGATATATTACTTGTGAATCGACAAATCATAGCTATTGTCTAAGTGTCTCTGCCCTCTTAAAAAGTGGTAAAAAAAGGCTGCACTGCATTTTCGTTTAGCTGTCACCCCTCGATTGATTTCTAATACTGAACAAATCTGTACCCAAGGGATTTGTGTTTTGTTTAAGACTTGCAAATTAAAAGATGTATCCATGCACATGTTGTTTTCTTTGTGTACTGCACTTCATCAATTACTGCAATTTAGCATAATCTCTTTCAGTTGTATATTTTTTCTGCTCACTTTGCTCTATTTCTAAATTGGAGGCTTTTTGTCTAAAACATTGTATTTATTGCCATTATCTATTAATAAGATTCCATTATTTCTAAAATATTTGTGATTCTTTTCTTGGTATTATCCATTCAATTTGCTTTATTGTATTGTTGAATTCGTTTTTATTTCCTAACACATTAATACCAAAAATTGATACTTTTAGATTCACAAATGTGTTGATAGAGGAGGGAAGGTGCTCATCCCTGCATTTGCTCTTGGAAGAGCTCAGGTTTTATTTTTTTCTGGCTAGATTATAAATTAACTCTATTTTTTTTCTTTTTGTCTTTTTGATAACCGTGGTATTCGGGCTAGCTTGTACGTATCTCAAGCAATTCTATGGGATACCTATCACTAGGGGTGGGTGTTCAGTTCTCAGTTCCGCTCCTTTGCCTCTGGTCCTCCAGTTTCTGTGCAAATGCTTGCATTCTTGCTATATCCATATCTTTGTTCAGGGAAGCAATTGTACAATCTCTGACTAAATTCTCATTGGGGCTGCATAGATTAAATGAAGGCTTACCTCTAGAGTATTGTGTGATAAGAATATACCACTAAATTTAAAGGTAAGTTTTATAGACTGGTGGTTAGATCGTCTCTGTTATATGAGGTGGAGTGATGGCCTGTAAAATACTCACATGTTCAGAAGATGCATGTTGCGGAGATAAGGATGTTGAGATGGATGTATGGACTACTAGGAGTGACAAGAATAGAATTTAGGAATGAGGTTATTAGGGAGAAGATTGGAGTGGCCCCTGTGGTAGATAAGATAAGAGAAGCGAGACTGAGATGGTTTGGGCATATGCGAAAGAGATGTGTCGATGCTCCATTTAGGAGGTTCGAGATGTTGGATTTGGGGTTACGCAGAGGGTAGGGGTAGACCGAAAAAGTATTGGGGAGAGGTGATTAGACTGGATATGGTGCGACTTCATATCATCGAAGGACATGACCTTAGATAGAAAGAAGCGGAGGTTGCATATTAGGGTTGAAGGCTAGTAGGGATTGAATAGGGTAGGGTGTTGTCTTGTCCTGTGACAGTTTAAAGTTTGTCATAGGATTAGTCGTGCCATTATAGTTGTGTTGTTATTGCTCTTTGATTATTTTGCTACTTTTATTGTTTTTCTTGTAAAATTGAGTTTGCTCTTCGTTTTAGCCGCTATGCTATATCTATTTTGTTTTCCTTTTTCTATTTAGTGCTGATACATTTGAGTTGAGGGTTTATATATGTGTGGTATAAGTTGCCGAACTATATAATTGATAAACATGGGCTTTCCTCAATCTTATTCTTGATGTTTGTCTTTACGTTCTGCTACTTCTTACAATTTTCTTTTCTTCTGCACTGTAATATTGTAACAGAAGTATTTATTTTATTGGTGAACTATACTTCTCCAAACAGGAACTCTGTATGTTATTGGATGACTATTGGGAGAGGATGAATCTTAAAGTTCCTATTTATTTTTCTGCAGGTTCTTCTCCGTTGATTTCCTTGCATAATTCCTTTTGTCATTGCAGTTATGTGATATTTCGTTGTTGAAATCTTGGTCCTTCCTTGCTGACTGCACTACAGCATGCCATGTGATATGTAAACCACCACCCCCCCCAAAAAAAAAAAAAGCCTCCCTGTGTACGTGAAAGATGGTTATTACTTGGTAGAGGGGATGCCGTTTAGGATATTCTACTTAGATTTACTGGAGATACCTAAGATAGTGTTGTATACCTTTGTTACCATCTCTAGTTACCAGATATTTCCCCACCAAAAAGTTATTGTGCATGAATCCTCAGGGGTTGGCCTGGTGGTAATTGACTTGAGCCTTGAGGTTTTCTCCCTTTCAAGGTCTCAAGTTTGAAACACACTGGGTGCAAACAATTTCTGAGGGCTATCAGATTGGGTAAACCCTGAATTAACCGTGGTGCACTTGCGGGAATCTCCTTGCCGAGGGCCAGTGCACCCCCGGGATTAGTCGGGGCTCTGAGAGACTCGGACACCCGGTGCAAATAAAAAATAAGTTATTGTGCATGTCAGTCATAATAACTATACACCTCTGACCAGCGTCAAGTCTTCAGCTTCTTCTCCGTCCTCTCAGACTAGCTGCTATAGCCTTGAATAAATATGTTACGTATTTCTTACACTAGGTTGTCATATTAGTTCTCTTAATTAATCTTTTTGGTGGTATGATAATTCTGCAATTATTTTGTATTTACGTCATGTTATTTTGGTAGTTCGATGCGTTATTGAAATACTAATCTTTCAGGTTTGACTATACAAGCTAATATGTACTATAAAGTTCTCATAAACTGGGCCAGCCAAAAGGTGAAAAGTCTTTCTGCAACACGCAATGCATTTGACTTCAAAAATGGTGCTTCCTCTATCACTCTTTGCAAGCTTTAGTAAATTGTAGAAATATTCAAACAGTACAGGGATCACCAAACTTTCTTGTACCACGATATGCTTCGTTCTTTATTCTTTAGTAGTTCAAGTGAAAGATTATTCTAAAAAAAAGTGAATGATTAAGATAAAACATAATGCATGTTCATATTACATTATCTGATGCTTGTACTTTGTAGTCCACAGTTTTGAACGTTCCATGATAAATGCTCCTGGACCTTGTGTTTTATTTGCTACTCCCGGCATGATAAGTGGTGGATTTTCACTTGAAGTTTTCAAGCAATGGGCTCCATGTGAACAGAACCTGATAACTCTACCAGGGTACCTTCTTTAGTTCACTTCTATTTAATATCTCATCATGAGACAAAAAGAAATCTTCAGTTCACTTCTATTTAATATCTCATCATGAGACAAAAAGAAAAGCAACATCAAATGTTAATGGTACATCCTTTCCGTTGTCTTTTAATAAAAGATGTCTGGGTTCAGGGCCAGATTTATAGCCAATTTGTGGTGCACGTGAACCCATGGTCTATCGGACAAACTAGTATTTTATATGCATATTCTTTTAGAATAGATCTAATATTATATGCCTGTTCCCATGCTCCAAAAAGGTCAAATGGTGCACTTCGTTGAATGCTGGATTGTTTACCTTGAGGAACAAGGATCAATTCCCGCCTAATACTTCCTTTTTTTTCTCCTTTCTTTCGTGGTGTTATAGAAATTCTAGATCTGCCTTTGCTTGGGTTGAGTAAGCTGCTTCAAATATCAAGTATTTGTAATTCTTTTTTGCTTCTTGAATCTGAAACTCTTGAAGAAAAACTTAATAGTTTATCTTTTCACTTCTCAGCATTACCAAAATGCTATTGAGAGCGTAAAATCATGAGAACTCATTCCATCAACTTTGTGAGGTGCGACAAAATTTTCATTGGACCTGATGTCTCAATATACATTCTTTCTTGTCGAGATGATTGATACTGCGCTGAGCTTCAATCTGAGTTGCGCGGACTCTTCACTTTCAATGCCGCACCGTGTCGGATTCTCTGAAAATACACTATTTTTGGCGAATCTAACACGCACCTGCGGACACTTTTGAAGAGTCCGAGCAACATAGGCTTCAATTGATGATTGTCAAGAGTTGTTTCATTTCAGAAGTGAATGTATTTAATCATTCTTTCCTGCACCTAAGCGCTTGGTGGTATCTTTATTACCCGGAGAAAGCGGGAAGTCAGATTATAAAACGAAGCTCAGGATCTGACTTTTTGCAGTTGCTTTGGGAATGAGAAAATTGAAACTCTTTTGTAGGGATATAAATATTTCATTCGTAATGCTCATTTTTTGTTTATGCAGTATTTTATTTTTTCGTTGTTCCCATCTCATGTTTCTTTCCTTCTTCTCCATCAACTTTTCCATATAGGAGCTTTAAGGTCATCTAGATTCCATTTTAAATACTTCCTTCTCTAAGTATTTTCTATGGCAGCACCATGAATGGCGCATAGCAAAGCAGCACCCAATACACCAAATTGTGTTCTACCCTTTACTGTAAGACTCAGTTGAACACATAAAAGGAACAGTGGTATGCTTGCTTCATCATTGATTTTTGGGTTATTGCCGCAGAGAAAGAAGTTGAATCTCTCTCATTTCTCTTTGTACACATTTAGTCATAGGGATAAACTATTGCTCTTTATCACCATTTGGACTCTCTGGCTTGCTATTGCACCTTCTTTGTCACCATTTTACCTACACTTACGTTCTGCTATCCTTCGAATCGTATTTTTCAGATATTGTGTGGCTGGGACAGTAGGGCACAAGTTGTCAAGAGTTAAACTTCCTACCAAAATAAATGTTGATGAAAGCACCCAGATTGATGTGCGCTGCCAGGTACTTTTATTCTTGTATCCTCTTAAATTTATTTAATTCCATCATATACTAGCTCGTTTGTATCTGTGTAATCATACACTCCACTACAATGATGATATTTTACTCGAATGACTCTTCAAACAACTGTCATTGCCTACTGTCTGGTAATGATCACGTTAAGAGTTAAATGTGAGAGTTCCTGTCATTTTTCGTTCTGTACAAAATTGTCTTTGTTACTTTGCTTTAGATTTCTACTTTGCATGTCATAACTTGAAATCACGGATGATTTATAGAAACGTTTCAAGTTTCTAAAATTTCAGTTGTTATTTAGCTCTGATCTTTCTAACTATGCAAGTGTATCTGTTTCTTGGATTTTTTGCCAGATTCAACAGCTGTCTTTTAGTGCGCACACTGATTCCAGGGGAATCATGGATCTGGTCAGATTTCTATCACCCAAAAATGTAATACTTGTACATGGGGAAAAACCCAAGATGGTGTCACTCTCGGAGAAAATTAAATCAGAGTTAGGGATCCCGTGCTATTATCCTGCAAATAACGAGTCTCTGCGCATTGAATCAACTCAATACATTAAAGCTGAGGCATCCAAATCATTTCTCGAAAGTTCTTTGTGCCCAAATTTCAAGTTTCTAAAAGCAATTTCAAGAGCAGACACTGACTTCATTCTTAATGAAAGAGCCAAGTCTTGTGTACAGGTATGTGATGACAGAATAGCTGAAGGGGCACTCATCATGCAGAAAGACCAGCACCCTAAAATTGTACACCAGAATGAGTTAATGGACATCTTAGGAGCAGAAAAACATAAAGTTCAGGTTGCTTACTGTTGTCCAGTGTGTGTCTCTGATGAGCTTAAAGATGTAGCTTTGTCGTCAGGAGAAGATATGCATCGTGTGCTTGATAAACGCTCATTGCTGCATTTCCTATACACAAAACTCTCAAATTATACTCAAGATATAACCATTCAGAATGATAGCGACTGTCTCCAGATAGAGTCATTCACTGTCTCTCCCTGTCTGAAGGAGAAGTGTCCTCATAGAATCCATGTCAATCCTGATAGCACATATGAAGCAGTAAACTTTTGCTGCGCGTGGTCAATGGAAGATGAGAAACTTGCTTGGAGGATCATCTCAATCATGAAGAATTTGATGCGTTCAGTCTAACTGCTCGCGCTCATCTAGAATTGGAAAAATGTTCTGATGATGGAGACATAGTTCAGTTTACTCTGCTATGAAATGTCAAGAACCACTGTGTAGTCAATATTCGAAAATTTTACAGCATCTGGAGTAGTTGACAGAAGAGGGAAGAAGTCCCGGAAGAATTGTAATGCAGGGATTAGTAATCTCGGGATTAGAACGTGATGTAAACTTTTATGAATATTTGATTTAATGGATTGGAAATTAAATAGTATACAGTTCAAATTGATGTTCAAGATTTTGACACAAAATATGTTTTAAGTTGATACTGACTTGAAGTTAACATTTAGGTTTATCAACAGGATTCAACGTTGTCTTAATTGTCAACATCCTAATAATATTATTAAATGACTTTTTAATAAGTATATTGTCTTAACGATATGATAAAGTAATGTGAGAATTATAGTGAAAGGATTAATATTGTGATTAGTGATTACTAATACCTAAATTATCAAGTCCATATAATCTTTTGATGAATATATAAAAAATAGAATACATGTGGCATAGTAAAATAACATGTATTTGGTTGTAGATTAGATTAAGTATTTCTTTTTATAATTTTATCCTTATTTTTAAAGTAAAGAAATAGTAACTAATCACTAATCAATAATATTTTGATCCTTTAGGTATTCTATGAGAGATTTGCTTATTTTGGTATTGGAATTCCATGTTTGAATTTTGCGCAAAACTAATAATATCAAATTAGTGATATAGTAAGTGTCATTTCTATCTTTATAATTGTCGTGTTGGTAGGATTGTATGGGCTAAGAAATAGGAAAAAGACGATTTCAACAGTTTTTCGTGAGTGTTAGCCAACAGAATATGACACTGTCAGGGGCTCGGATGTAACTTTTCCTAAAAATCATACGAGTGGGTCCGCAACGAGTTCACCAAAAGTCCTAGCAGGTCGGACGACGCCCAGAATAGTTTATGTATAAGTTATAAACACAACTGTAATAAAATAAAAATATTATTACCCCTAATTGAATTTATTTATTTTATTTTAACTTAACAAAAAATTTAGAAATTATAAATAAATTTTTCATTTTCTAATATTTAATATATATCAATTTTTTTAACTCTAAGAGTCTCAAAATGAGAAATTAAAATTTAAAAAATTAGCAAAATAAAAAAAAAAGCATAGTATTCTTTTTAAAATAAATTAGAAAAGAAAATATGACTAATAAATTAGAAATAAATTATTTTCCATTCCGCAAAATCTCCCTTATCCTTTTTGTCTCTCTTTTTTAACAGTACAAAGCTGCTACACAATTGTCAGTAGCCAGACAACCCACCCCACCCCACCCCACCCCACGTCCAACCCCCAACCCCTTCTGTGACACCATATTCAGCAAAATTTCAGCAAAAAACTCAATACGTCAGCTAAATCAAAACTCTATGTTGATGACAAATCTCTATTTCTATCTCTAAAAAGCACCACTTGTCAACAAAGTAACAGAAACTGATAATCAAGATTCATTTTTGTTGGCAAAAAGAGAAGAAAGATTGAATTTTTTCAAGAAAAATGGCAACTGAGCCACCCAATTTGGTTTCTTCCGACCCCACAACCCCATTTCTCCACCGGCGACCCGAAACCAGCAGAGGGGTTCGTCAGTCATCACTAGCGGTACTTCTTGGTCGGGTCACCGGGAGGCGTGGCGGCGGCGCGTCGTTGATGGTGAGGGAGACGGCGGCGCGTGAGCTCGATGAGCGTCGAGCTGATTGGGGTTATTCGAAACCAGTGGTGGCGTTGGACATGATGTGGAATTTGGGGTTTGTGATTGTTTCTGTTGTGATTTTGTCATGTGCTGTGGATGAGTCCCCTAATGTTCCGATTAGGCTTTGGATTTGTGGGTATGCTCTGCAGTGTGTGGTGCATGTGGTGCTTGTGTGGTTGGAATATAGGAGGAGAAGTTTGCAAGGAGGTACTGATGTACAGGGAAATGATGGTGAGGATGGTGAAGAGAGGAATGAGGTTTCAGGTATTGGTAATCAATCAAGGTAAAGCTCCGTTTTTTGTTCAATGAATTTGAGTTTTTTCATTTGTGTAGCTTGTTGTTGGTGTGGTATTACTAATAGTTACTGATAACAACAAACCGACTGTAATCCCAGTAGTGGGGTCTAGGGACTATGGAGAGAACAAGACGTAAGGTAGAGAGATTGTCTCCGATTGACTCTTGTAACTCCCCTCCTTTATCCGGGCTTAGGACAGGCAATGGGAAGCTCATACATGAGAAGTTAGTTTCACATGTATTATACAAACAACAACAAACTCGGTGTAGACCCACAAGTAGGGACGGGGAAGTGGAGGGTAAGATATATGCAACTATACCCCTATCTTTATGAGGTAGAGGGATTGTTTCCGATTGACCCTCGGTAACTCCCCTCCTTTATCCGGGCTTGAACCGGCAATGGGAAGCTCACACATGAGGAGTTAGTTTCACATGCATTATATAAACAACAACAAACTCGGTGTAGACCCACAAGTTGGGTCGGGGAAGTCCAGGGAGGGTAAGATATATGCAACTTTATCCCTATCTTTATGAGGTAGTAGATTGTTTCTCATTGACCCTCGGTAACTGCCCTCCTTTAGCTGGACTTGGGACTGATACTGTGTAAAAGCTCATTCATGAGGGGTTAGTTTCACTTCTAATATAGCTCAGTTGGATCACATTTAAGCTCATGAGATGGTACTATGTAAATGGAAGGCATTCGAAGGGATTATATATACCTAAAATCACATGAGGGGAGGATGTCTTAAAATAACTAAAATCTCTCGAAATTTATGTGAACTTAATTGAGAATTTGAACGTAACGGAAACAAATGGATTGGTGTAGTTATGTATAAAGGAGATATTGGTTGTATAAAACCATGAAATGATAAAGGAAGTGGTGGATTCTCTATCCTTGCTAAGTGATATTGTTGGGATCAAATGAATATTTTCCGTTCATGGAATGCACGTGGTTGAGGCCTTTCCCGTCAATCTTCTAAGTATCTTTAGCCTCAAAATGTCTAATTGTGACAACCCCACTAGCCTCTGATAAAGTTAGCAAAATGCTTAGCACCTATTTAAAGTACTTTATGGAATTTGGTAGTAGCAAGACTATATAGTGGCATGCATGTCAAAATATGCTGCACAACTCCATCTCTTGCTTAGGCTCCAATAACCCTGAAATCTTCATCTTCCCTTCTGATCACTGATTTGATCTGCTCCTTCTCTTAATCGAACTATTTGAACTTAAGTTGATGAGGTAACAAAAGAAACCTGATGCCAGTGCTCTCTGTCAGGTTCTACTATCTTGGCGTTTTCTGCTCCTTATTTCCTCTACAATTATTTTGTGATCCATTTGAAGATTTGCATGTTTACTCTCTCTAATTTTGCTATCATAGTACTTGAAATGTATTTGACAAGTTTGCTTTGTATGTAGTATATGTACAAAAAGACAAGTAGTAAAATTGAACCAAAGGAAAAGTTTTGGTTGATCAAATGAAGTATGGTAATTGATTGTAATTCAGAAGCTGAAACGTTGATAATTGCTATATACTTCAAAGACAGGAGCACGTTTACTTAACAGAATGGCTAGATAGAATATTTTAAAGCTTATACATTTCATATGGATTCAAAGGCAAGTAAGTTTCGTAAGACTCCGTATGAGAGCGACTATGGTTAGATTGTGAGAGGGCATTGATTAGTGATTTTCAAGGCCGCTAGCCGTAGTTTATTTGTAGGTCTCACCAACTGCTATCTTTTGGAACACATGCACACTTTTTAGGGATGATTTCAAATATATACAATACATTTATTAATTTATAAAAAATATATTCATGTTTTATTTACATATAAAATAGCCAAAAATCATAGAAAATATACTGTGATTATGCAATATAGCTTGCCAAAAGTCAGAGAAAGTATACACTGACTTTGCAATGTAGATTACTTATAAATGAGCTAGGACAGATGGGAAGAAATCATCTAGTGTTTTGGTCTCTATTGGGGTTTGAATCTGAGATCTCAAGGTTCTCAACCTTAGGCCGCACTTCTTAAGAACTAGAAAGTACAGCGTGATTTATTACTGTTTTCAGAAGTATAATCTTATCTTCATTCTTGAATGTTCCAAATACAAAAATGAATGACGTTTAGTAGGGGAAGTTCTATGCCATCTTATTGTGAATTCTTTCCATGAATTTTACTTTTTAAGGGCATTCAAACTATTATTTTACAGATATTCTGACTTATATTCAATGGTGTATCCAAATTTCATTTTATTGATCTGTGAGCATGAAATATGATATACACCTGATATACCTATTCATAACTTATGCTTTACAACCAACATTGCCTTATAGGTTTCTGACCCATCTTTTTAAAGTATGATTGATCTTCTATCTCTATTCGTAGATTATCGCTGATTAACAATTGATATTTATTACTCTGCCAGATGAAACTACTGCTTATATGCTGTTCAACTTGGCTACGTCATTAGCAACTTTTAATCGTCTGGTTAAACAAATATATACATGTCTTCTCATCATTTGACTGACCATTTTAAATGTCTTTTGAGCATCAAAAAAGATATGTATTCTTTTTTCTTGTTTAATGCTTGCTGGTATAGGAGTGGCAAATTTAATTTATTGACTCCTTGCCATTTTGGACATTGCAGTGTTGCTAAACGATGTGAATATGTGAATACAATGGGGTCACTTGTTTGGTGGATAGTTGGATTTTACTGGATAGTTTCTGGTGGTGAAATTCTTTTACAGAATGCTCCACATTTATACTGGTATGTCAAGATCTATTATCACTTCAAGCCTTTATTTCTGGGAAGAAATCGTAAATGAGGAAAAACTTTTTAAAGTTATAATTTGTGTTGAAATTAGTCTTGCATTACAACACTTTTATGTTTTGTTGATGGTCGTCTATGAGACTTGTATTTTGTATCTCTACTATTCTCAAATTTTGATTTTAAAAATCGCAATCCCCTTCAGGAATTCTTTCTTATATTTTATCAGAGTAGTATTTTGGGACAGCTCAAGAATGTAAAATAGGTCATAGCAATGAGATAGGGTAAGGGAATAACCTGTTACCTATTGGGCTCTAATTGAATTTTCTTAATTTCAATTCCATCAAACATACTAGTAATACTTGCCCAGCTCAAATCAATTTCTTTAAACATGCTAGTAATATTTGCACAGCTCAAACAGATTAAATCTTTGGGATATATTTGTCTTAGATGCAACTTTTGATCTTTTCACATGTTAGGAAATGGTAATAGTGGAAAAGATGTTATCGATTGGTTCATGCATTGACATTTTTCATCGTTGCTGTTAATAACAATATAGGACCAGAGATTGAAAAGTAGATTTTTTTCCCCTAGTTATCTAGAGTTTTTAGTTGTGCCCTAAAAGATTAATTACGAGATCTGTTTGGTTCAGCTGGCCGATTCATGTTTATGTCGTGGACCAGCTGAATTCTACATAGATCTACCATCGCATTATAGCATATAAGCTGTCATCTCATGAGAAGTCGTGGATGAATATTATTTTCGCAATGAATTGTTTTTTGTTTTCCTTTTTCTTCCTTGTTTGTGATCACCAGACAGTCATGTTTGATCACTGATGTAAAGTGATGCAGGTTGGCAGTTGTATTTCTGGCATTCGATGTATTCTTTGCAATCTTTTGTGTTGCTTTGGCATGTCTGATAGGAGTTGCTCTTTGTTGCTGCTTGCCTTGCATAATTGCAGTACTCTATGCAGTGGGTCAGGTAAGAGAAAGAATCTATAAACAATTACAGGTCAGCTACTTGGTATGTTTCTGGTATGATCGTTTACCTGTAATATATAGGAAGGTGCGTCGGAGGAAGATCTCAGGGTTCTCCCCAAGTATAGATTCCATGTCTTCAAGTATGAGGAAAAACCGAGTGCAGGAGCTGGTAGGATGGTACCAATTGAGACAAGCAGCGGATACCTGGCTACTGAACGTGTTCTTTTACCTGAAGATGCAGTAAGTTCATTTTGTGTCTAAAAAATGCTTAAAGCCAGTTATCATTTCTGTTAGGATCCGTATTATGCGACACATGCTGAATACTGATAAACTTAGTAGTATCTCTGAATTATTATGTCATAATTATCAATACCTCAACTTTTTTTTTCTAGGAATGTTGTATATGTCTTACCTCATACGAGGATGGGGTAGAACTCCATGCTCTCCCCTGTAATCATCATTTCCACTCCACCTGCATCGTGAAATGGCTTAAGATGAACGCGACATGTCCACTATGCAAGTACAATATCCTAAAGGGAAATGAACAGGTTTAGAGCAGAGGAGAACGAGAAACACCGTACCATGGTTCAGGTTATAAAAGCCACTTATGGAAGCTCGAAACACTGCTTACCAAATCCATATCTGAACAGATATCTGCTTTCCAACTAGTTGAGCTTCCTCTCATGATCACACAGCATATTGAGATCTTTTCTGTAGCGAATTTTCTTCTGTAATAGAAAAAATGTAGCAACCCCCGAAAATTAAAACAAAGAAGGATTGGTCCTTGGCTCAGCTCATGTAAATTATCTTTGGTTCCATTTCTTTCCAGTAGGTATGTAGAATCCAACTCTTGTAAGTATATGATATTTTCTTGTGTGTGGTTTCATCTCCAGTTTTTCTTCTGCTGATTGACCTTTCCCTATGAAAACAGAAAAGTGAGTGATAGTTTGATATCTAAATTTTACTCCATTTGTCAATTATGAGCTTTGCCTCTTTGTTGTCTGTTATTTTACTTTTAGCCTGTTTTGGTAATGCATCGTTGTGCGACTACTGAAAACAGTCTCCCCCTCCCTCGATCTTACTTGTGGGATTACATTGAATATGTCTTTGAGCTTGACAGATGAGTTCTTTCCTTGGAAGTTATGGAATTGAATGAAGGAAATGTTGTTTCTTACTTGTGGGATTATACCATGCTTGCTTCTTATTATTCTTACACATTCAAATTAGGACTTTTTAAAATCTTCACTATTATAATGTATGATTCAACACCAACAACATACCTTGCGGAATTTCACAAGTGGGGTCTGGAGAAGTAGAATGTACGCAAACTTTATTACTACTTCACAAGATAGAGAAGTTGTTTGCGGAAATACGAGCCATATTATAATGTATGATTCATTATATGAAAAATTAAATGAGCTGCAATTATTTAATTATTACTCTAGTAACAATGAGAAGCTAATGCATCATGGATCATATTTCTTGTATGGGCTTACAATGTTAACAACCAGAGAAAGAACATCAGTATTTTTGGTCATTATCTATAAAAGACATAACAATATATCTTACTCTTGAAATCATTTGCCTCGGATAATATCAAACTAGAAATACGAATGAATGAAAATAAATCTGGGCTTTTCAAGTTGCTTCTTCACCTAACTGATTATTTCATATGATCTTGTTGACGATATCTATTTGATTCTTAATTTGCGAATCCTGTGATTCAAGATCTTGATCGAACCTTCTTTATACAATAATCTATCTTTCACCTAACATTTTCAATAGGAACAATGGGTGAAGGATCATGAATACACTTCTTCTGCATAAAAACGTGAAACATGAGATATAGGAGTGCAAATTTTATAGGTTGCTTTAATTCATAAGCTACTTTCTCAATCTTATTCACAATACGTGTAGGGGCCAATAAATCAACGACTAAGTTTTTCCTTCTTACCAAATCGTATGACACCATTCATGAGTGAAACCCTTTTTAAAAAATCAATTTTTTTACATCAAACTTCAAATCTCTTCACCTCTCTTTCGAGTAAGATTTCATATGGCCTTGGGCAATTTCCTTATGGCTTGGTGAACCAAGTCTGATCATACCACCACAACTTCATATAAGTGATAAATACTAGTTGAGAATACGTTTTAGATTTGTAAGGACCAGGCTCCATTTTTTAAAAAAAAAAAAA